>JASIRB010000609.1:0-27042 GCA_030323885.1 Branchipolynoe longqiensis
ACAGGCACACGCCCGCACACGCAGGCACACACATGCACACACAGGCACACACAGGCACACGCAGGCACACACAGGCACACACAGGCACACGCCCGCACACGCAGGCACACACAGGCACACACAGGCACAAACAGGCACACACATGCACACACAGGCACACGCAGGCACACACAGGCACACGCAGGCACACACATGTACACACCCGCACACACAGGCACACACAGGCACACACAGGCACACACAGGCACATACAGGCACACACAGACACACACAGGCACACATAGGCACACACATGCACACGCCCGCACACGCAGACACACACAGGCACACACATACACACACAGGCACACACAGGCACACGCAGGCACACACAGGCACACGCCCGCACACACAGGCACACACAGGCACACACAGGCACACACAGACACACACAGACACACACAGGCACACACAGGCACACACAGGCACACACAGGCACACACAGGCACACACAGGCACACACAGACACACACAGACACACACAGACACACACAGACACACACAGGCACACACAGGCACACGCCCGCACACACAGACACGCAGACACACGCAGACACGCAGACACACGCCCTCATTGTGCCAACCCTCATTGTGCCAGCCCTCATTGTGCCCACCCTCATTGTGCACACCCTCATATTGCCCTCCCTCATTGTGCCCTCGCTCAGTGAGCCCGTTGCCCGGCCCGCCCTCTCACATCAAATTAAAGTTGCGTAATGCAATGGCTTTGAGTTTCTGTCACGGTTTTTGTTAATGTTGTATATATATATATATATATAATATATATGTGTGTGCGATGCACAACGCATTATACGAGTATAAATACAAGGGGAGCATATACCTTATATATCTATTCCTCCTTGGCACATTGGTGGAGTGCCCCCTCCCCCCCCCCCCCCCTCCCCAGCTGATCGGGGTAATTGGTGGGCGGGGACCCCCTTGCGCCACACACACTGGATGGATTTGATAATATGTGTATATCATATATACAATTTGACTGTCCCAACGGGCCTATAGGCGTTAACGGCCAGACGCAGCTGGCATACAATGCCTAGAGCCCATCACAGGTGGTGCCAGTGTGGCCCATGTCATACTACACAGAGTCAGTTAGATAGGATACAGTGCTATCCTATTACATAGGGAACTGAAGATAGGTAGTGTCCTTGTTTATATTCCCATAATGGATTATAGAGCACATATATTTGTATTTACACCACAACATTTCATTTTAATATATATATACTTATTGTATATATATAGACACATGTGTAACTTACATGTGTAACTTACGATCAAATCCTCGGCCACCAATCGAAATAGAGAACACCCACTCAATACAAGGAGTGTTTTAAAAGAAGCTGCCTCTCCAACAATACTAAATAACCACGCTTTAGATAATGGAATTGATGTGCTGAAGAATGCTGACGTCACAACGGAGGCACCTTCAGTATAATATATCAACCCATAGAAAGGTAAAATATTCCCGAGACTTATAATATTCCCAGGACTAATATTCCCGGGACTCTGCCTAAAATATAATGTAGCACCAACTCTCCATTGCGCCACCGTTGGACCAAAGATGTGGTGCCACTTATTTAAAGTTGCATAGTCCGATGGTTTTGAATTTCTGGGGTTTTTTCTGAGATAAATATATTAGATCGATCACTAGTATCTACTTTACATTAGTTGAAAGTTACTTTTATTTTAAATTGTAAACTTTTTAGATATTTTGAGTGCAAACATGGAAAATTAGTTTTGGCATGCTTGCCAAAACTCTGAAACCATAGACATCTGCAGTAACAGGTTCTGTTAAATTGACTCAGTATTGCCTTATACGCAGAAACAAATGCTTAATAAGTGCATCAGTATCTAAGTTACATATGTAAAAACTAGATAATTGGTTTTGTTTTGAAAATTTGATATTTCATCGGACTATGCAGCTTTAATAGCGTTACTATTCAATGTTCACAGTCAACCACTATGATTATTTTCGTCAGATACTCCAGTAGCGCTTAGTACGACGGGACCGATGCTGTGCACACCTCACAACGACACGTCGCGCGAAGCCTTAAATAAAACCATTGCGCATATCCGGCCAAGGCAGGCAGAAGCCTGTCAATTCTTTAATTGTAAGACCCTTATTTAAATCTCATCCTATTCTCGACCACTCAGATAATCCTCAGCTCAACCATATCACTCACTCCTGTAATAATAATACTCCCACCCACCCACCCACCACGTTTCCACTCCTCCTCACCATATATACCTATTTCATATGACGTCAGCATATGTATCTAGGTCAGTGCGTGCACATTTTGGCTGCAGGACGACACACTGTCACACTGCAAACTCAGTGGCTATGAGCAATCTTCATACAAAAAAAGTTAAATATCTCTAAAACCACACCACCTAGACAAAAACCGCTTGGAACACATATAGAAAACATGTTTAACAAAAGGATTATATTAAATTGATAAGGTTAGGGTTCTGCATTTCTATTAATTTTGAATAAAACTGACGTTTTGCACTGCATGTACCGGCAAACTCAATGCATTGTCAATGGCTGTGAGCAATCTTCATACAGAAAAAGTTAAATATTTCTAAAACTACACCACCTAGACACAAACCGCTTGGAACAAATATAGAAAACATGTTTAATAAAAAGATTATATTAAATTGATAAGGTGAGGGTTCTGCATTTCTATTAATTTGGAATAAAACTGACGTTTTTCACTGTGCGACCGGCAAACTCAATGGCAGTGTGCCTTCGTTCTGCAGCCAAGCTGCGCACGCATACACGATGTTAGTAAACATTGAAATAGGTCTATATGCGCGGATGTGCACGGAGACAGAGACGAAGCGCCGGACTAGGGAGGTGGGAGTAGTCGTGGTGGGGTCTGCAGTCTGTACTGCACTATATCCTTGGTTGGTTGTTGGAGTTTTACGTCCTCAATTCAATCCAATTTTTTTATTTTAAATCTCTGTAAGGTGTGTTTACAATAAACTGAGGTCATACAATAAATACAAATTCCTTACAGACAGAATGGATCCCAGAAAATCAATGCTTATCTAGCTGGTCTCCATGATGTGAATGAACAAGTGATGACAATAACAGATGATTAAACTTAAGGTACATTTTTAACTAATGATTATGATGAGATACTGATGCGTCTCTTCACAGGTATTAAGAAATAAAGTAATGATAGGAATATTATATGTCTATTGTGTCATGGATTCATGTATTTACATGCAGTATCAGTAGTTATTTTGCATGTATGCAAATATGGGTAAATTGTATGTTCTTTGCCATAGCCACTTGGTATTTTAAATTATGTGACTAGTTCATGACAACTATGTCCTATTATATATATTCTTTACTGGTAATTGAATTAGTATGCATTGAGGTTGCTTATCTTTAGTTTTTTACAGAAGTTTTTCATAGTTTTAAGGTATCTAATTTCTACTGCATCCTGGCAACATCTAAGATCATATCTGGATGGGCACCGATTTATTTGTGATAGTGCACACTCATGTCGACTATATAGTGCTGCCCCACTGGGAAATCACCTGATATCCCACTCAGTCACATTATCCTGACACTGAGCTAACCACCAACCCTATCCTATTAATGCCGAGCGCCAGGCTAGGAAGCGACAAGTATCAATTTTTATAAGTTTTTGGTTTTACTCAACCAGGAACCAAACTCCCGATATCCCGCACGCGAGGCCTGCGCTGTACTGATTCGGCCACCGCGCCCGGTGCTATATCACAAGTCACTCCTCTCTGTGAGCATCTACCTACTCAGCCACCCACTCCTCACGCCTCAACGCAATGCACACAATACGGCATTGCACTCATTGCACCTATTCCCCACCCACCCGCCCACCCACACCCCAACTCACCAACCACTCTCCATCTCCGTACGCACTCCCTAGCTATACTTAGGGCTTAAAGTTGTCAGAGTCCTATGAAGTGTACGGTAAGGAGAAAAGTGGTGTCAGCAAGGTAAGAGTTTGGTTGGTTGTTGGAGTTTTACATCCTATCATATCACATTATCAGGACGAGTACCGACTTTTGACAGTGCGCACTCAAGGGGACTTCATAGTGCTGCCCCAGTGGGAAATCAGGCTGCCAGCACCATGACCCAATACCATCACAAATGCACAAACTATTATCTAAAAATCCTTTCGACGCAATTGATGATCTGCTTGCACAACGAAGAATATGTCTCTTTAATCCCCCCCCCCCCCCAATGTTTGTTTTATTTAACGGCGCCTCTGGAGCATGTTGATTTTTATCATCGGCTATTGGACGTCAAACATTTGGTCATTCTGACACGTTTCCTTAGAGGAAACTTGCTGCCACCACATAAGGTACTCTTTCCGATAAGCAGCAAGGGGTCTTTTATATGCACTTTCCCACAGACAGGACCATACATACCGCAGCCTTTGATGAACCAATTCTAGACCACTGGTCGGAACGTAGAATATCCCAGACTGCACATAGGTCCACTGAGCAGGATTTGATCGGATGATCCAAACCTTCACAGGTGGACACTCTACCGGCTGAGCTATGTCCCGGTCCCTGTCTCTTTAATGATGCCTTTAAATGTAAGAACGGTTTATTACAGACAAGTTCAGATCAGAGGAGTATAAACAATATTGAGCTTAACCGAATGAGTTAGAGCATCCGTCTCCCGTGTTGGTAGATCATGGGATCGTGGGTTCGAATCCTTGTCGAGTCAGACCAATGACTTAAAAATTGATACTTGTCGCTTCTTAGCCAGGCGCTCGGCATTATTAGGATCGGGCAAGGAGCAGTGGAATGAGGAAGACCAGTCGTCTGCGACTGAAATTTCCCCTGCTTAAACAACTAATGTACCAAAAAAACACTCCCCAAAAAAGAGAATTTATTGCACAATTATTCATTCAGGCAAACATACAATTCGGTGGTGAAATGGGCAGATAGCAGGTAAATGAGGCGCCACCTGGAGGGAAAGGGGAGAGGGAGCTGCTTGAAATCAAACCTCCTGCTTTCCAGGCAGCACCCCAGCCTCCAGTAACCCAGAATACAAAGGAGCATATCAATCTCAAAGGAAGGTTACATGAGCAGTAGTTGAGTAGCAAGCAATAATAACAAGTAGGCGGATTACATACATTGATAATATATGCATAAATATTTTACACCTCACATAAATAGCAACTATCTTGAGCTCAGGGAGAATGTCAAGGTTGTTCGCCCCATTGATTGATAGATACCTGTCTGTATTCTATACATGCACCAGTCGGATGTCCCCTCCTCCTCCCCACACCCCTCCACCACCACAGATTCTCCGCTGAACTCCCCATGTCCCCCCCCCCCAATGACCCCTCCCCCCCACCACCACCCACCACCACCACCCACCACCCACACAGCTTATCCTGAAAATATTATTTCTCTCTCTCTCTTTTAAAAAAAAAACAGTCCTCGGGCGGCCATGACATGTTGGGTAAGAACGGCTGAAATTAACTTCAAATGAGATTGGCCTCCCTGGAATAAGAAAAAGAAACTCCACTAAAAAACAACTGCCTTGTGAAAATAAAATTCGCTGTTGTCAATTTTGTTTCTGACTGCATGTTCTTGTATTTAGCCAGTAGACTACCCGTGTCCACCAGACGGGATGGCCAAATGAGTTGAGCGTCCGTCTCCTGTTTTGGTAGATCGTGGGTTTCGATCCCATGGGTTCGAACCCTGGTCGAGTCAAACCAATGACATACAAATTTATACTTGTCGCTTCCTAGCCAGGCACTCTCTATTATTAGGATAGGTCAAGGAGTGTCAGGATAATGTGACTGAGTGGGAATATAAGATCATGGTTTGTTTGTTTGTTGTTGCTTCATGTCCTAGCAACATCTAAGGTCATATCAGGACAGGTACCGACTTGTGACAGTGTGCACTCATGGCAACTTTATAGTGCTGCCCCACTGGGAGACCAGGCCGTGAGCACCATGACCTGATATCCCACTCAGTCTCATTATCCTGACACTGAGCCAACCAGTCCTTGCCCTATCCAAAATAATGCTGAGCGCCTGGCTAGGAAGTGACGAAGTATCAATTTTTAAGTCATCGGTTTGACTCGACCAGGGTTCGAACCCACGATCCCATGGTCTACCAGCACGGGTATAAGGTCATGGTGTTGGTGTCATGGTCTCCCAGTGGGGCAGCACTATAAAGTCGCCATGAGTGCGCACTGTCACAAGTCGGAACCCATCCTGATATGACCTTAGATGTTGCCAGGATGTAAAACCCCAACAAGCAACAAACAAACAGACTATTCTTTTGGACCTCACACATATGCCTTTAGCTCGAGGACAGACAGACAGACAGTCACAGGCTGTACTGGTGACAGATCAAAGCGAATTCAATCTGATTAGAACAAGTCAGCGCTAATGCCTGGCGGACACCTCCCGACAGAGATTTATCGGCAGTGCCGTGTCCTTACGACTGCACAATTGTTTGTTTGTTGGGGTTTTACATCCTGGCAACATCTAAGGTGATATCAGTATGGGTGCCGACTTGTGACAGTGTGCATTCATGGCGACTTAGTTCTGCCCCACTGGGACACCAGGCCGCTTGCACTGTTACCCAATTCCCCACTCAGTCACATTATTCTGGTACAGAGCTAACCGGTCTGTGTCCTATCCTAGCAATGCCGAGCACCAGGCTAGCGGGTTAGGGAGGAGGGTGAGAGGGACAGGGAAGGGGGTGGGGCAGGTGTGCCAGGTGGGGGAGGGAGAGGATGGTGAGAGGGACGAGGAGGGAGGTAGGGCAGGTGGGTTAGGGAGGACGGTAAGAGAGGTGGGGAGCGAGGTGGGAGAGGGGAAGAGGGCATGGAGGGAGGTGGGGTAGGTGCGGAGTGGGAGGGTGAGAGGGGCGGGGAGGGGGTGGGGAGGTGCGGGTTAGGGAGGAGGGTGAGAGGGGCAGGAGAGGGAGGTGGGCGAGGTGGGCGGAGGGAGGATGGTGACGGGGACGGGGAGGGAGGTGCGGGGGTGGGGGGAGGGTGAAGGGCGAGAGTTTCGGGATGAAGGTGGGGGAGGAGGATGGTGAGAGGGACGAGGAGGGAGGTAATGCATGGTGGGTTAGGGAGGACGGGGTTAAGAGAGGTGGGGAGGGAGGTGGGGGAGGTAAGAGAGGCATGGAGTGAGGTGGGGTAGTAGGGAGGTGGGGGGGTGTGGGGTGAGGTGGGGACGTGAGAGGGGCGGAAGGAGGTGGGGGGGGTGGGTTAGGGAGGAGGGTGAGAGGGCAGAGAGGGAGGTGGGGGTGGGGGGAGATGGGGCAGGTGGGGGAAGGAGGATGGTGACAGGGCGAGGAGGGAGGTAGGGGGGAGGTGGGGAGGGTGAAGGGCGAGAGTGTCGGGGATGGAGGTGGGTTAGGGAGGACGGTGAGAGAGGTGGGGATGGAGGTGGGGGAGGGTAAGAGAGGCATGGAGTGAGGAGGGGTAGATAGAGGAGGTGTGGAAGGTGGGGGAGGTGGGGGAGGTGGGGGAGGTGGGGGGGGTGGGGGAGGTGGGGGAGGGTGGGGTGGGTGGGGGAGGTGGGGGGATGTGGGGGAGGTGGGGAGGGTGGGGGAGGTGGGGGAGGTGGGGCTGGGAGGGTAGGAGGGATATGAACGTAGTCAGCAGCAGAAGCAGCAGCAAGTCTCCCATTATTGGCTTCTGCTGATCCTTTTGTGTGAGTCAATTGCAATTAAACTGCGCAACGCCTGCAAATAATGACAAAAAAGTAACCACCAAGCTGCCGCAGGGAATTGTCTGTTCGCTCCGACACCAGTTGCCGATACATCATAATAAGAGCTTGTGCTCTGTGTCCTCGATGTGCAGATGTGCGTGCCCAAGGGTCTGACTGACTGACATATGGGCATTCCAGAGGGCACTCACTGCACCTGAGGACAGCCCTCAAGGAGCCCGGTCCGAAGGTGGACAGAGGCTGGTTGGTTGGTTGGTCATTGGAGGTTTATGTCCTGACAACATATAAGGTAACATCAGGATGGGTACCGACTTGTGACAGTGTGCAGTCATTGCGACTTTGTAGTGCTGCCTCACTGGGACACCAGACCACCAGCACCATGACATCATATCCCACTCAGTCACATTATCCTGACACTGAGCCAACCAGTCCTTGCTCTATCCTAATACTGTCAAGCGCTTGGCTAGGAAGTGACAACTGTAAATTTGTAAGTCATTGGTTTGACTCAACCGGGTACTGAACTCTTGAACTTCCACATGCGAGGTCCGTGCCACAAGGCCCGGTCGTCGCAATAAGGGTTTGTGCCCTATCTTCCATGTGTGTGCCAAAGGGCCTGCCTCCTATATGAGCATTCCAGAGGGCACTCACTGCACCTGAGGACAAGGTAGACAAAGAATAGTTGGATGGTTGTTGGAGTTTTACATCAGTTTAACTGGGGACGCATAAAATAGATTTGCACTGAAAGTTGCATAGTCCGGTGGTTTTGAGTTTTTGTCATTTTCTGAGATAAATATATTCGATTGATTGTTATAATTCACCTTACGTTAGTTTGAAGTATCTTTTATTTTAATTTGAAGTGCAAACGTACAAAATATACTTAGGAAAGCACACAAAAACTCTGACTAACTTAAATTCGCTCAAAATTCTGTTCTATGCAGCGACAAATGTCTGATAAGTGCACTAGTAATAGTATGCAAGTTATTATATATAATCAAATCTAGATCACTGATTTTTTTTGTTTTGAAAATTTTATATTTTCCTAGGACTATGCAGCTTTAACTTGTGGTCGAGTTACAAAATGGAGTCCCCTTTTATATAGGACCAATCAAACTAGCCCACATTGGCCTGACATTGGCGCGACACCCTGTGTAGATGTGGAGCAGCTAAATCATTGGGAATGGTGCCTACTACTGCCGTGAGTGGCGCCACTCAGACTTCTGTCGCCATAGGTGGCGTGCTGATAGCTGCTTCCCGCCTTCAAAGTCCACCATTAGCCAATTGATATTAAAGTGGCGTGGTCCGATGAAACATAATTTTGTCAAAACAAAAACACTTTCCTACATTTGATTATATATATCCAACTGAGATACTGGTGCATTAGCTAAGGTTTTGGGGCAGCATGGACAGATTAATCAGTGAATTTATGACCCGATCCCTTTGGACGCCTACTTTGAGGCCGACCTCCCGCATGAGTATGTGGTGGCTTTCCCACAGATGGTTCAATTTCTTTAAGTTTATGTGGGTGGCTATTAGTGGTTTCAGATCAGAGTGAGGGATCAGACATGGTTCAAGATCACAGTTCAGGGCCTTCTTCGCATCCCGATCAGCTCGTTCATTTCCTTGTATGCCAGCATGGCCAGGCACCCAGCACAGGTGGATATCATACCCATCTGTTGTCAGTTGGTTCATTTTATAAATGACCGTTGCTAGAATAGGGTGATTTGTTTTCAGTCCAGCAACAGCCAGGAGGCAAGAGAAGGAATCACTGTATATAACATAGTTAGTGTGGTTGGATACCTCGATACACTCCAAAGCGAGAAGGAGTGCTCGGGCCTCTGCAGTGAAAATCGAGCTCTGATCGGGCAAACGTACACCAAATTTTTCCCGTCGGCAGACTGCCGCAGCAGCTACCCGGCTTTGGTCTTTCGAACCATCAGTGTATATGGAGAGGTGGTCTGCAAACTGGCCTTGAATCTCTGCATGCAGTCCTTTGTACTCGAGTGGATGTGTCCCATCACAGGTGAAATGAAGGGAAAGAGTTTTATGGTATTCTCTGGGGCTCTGAGCGGCCGAGTAACCCAGTAATACTATACCCAGTTCTCGTGATTTCTCATCATAACCGGCACAGCGGACTGCCCTTATCAGGGCTGTGTGTTTTGCTTAGTCACGCACTTAGCAACCAGGGGCCATATGCATGACACGGTGTTAGCGTCGTGTGGTGTTAACAGGTAACACCGTGTAACTATCACCGCCGTCGTGAAGTATGTCACGCCGTATGTACAGGCGCCTAAACCATTTGTGTTAGCTAAACTTGCAGTTATTTAAAGATTTGGGGAATCCCACTGAGCCTGTTCCCAGGGATCACCGCTATTTGACAATATCAGCGCCGATGCGGTGGTGGCGCCGTGAATATTACGTTGAATTTTGGTTTAATTGGACCAAATTTCACTTTTTGAGGATGTTAATCTGTAAAATATGATAGCATTGAATAGAATTGGGCCTAATCGGCACCTAACACCACCGGGCACCAGCAAGCCTTGTTATTGCTGAGCTTGTTCCCGGCGAGCACCGTTATTTGTCAATATCGCGCCGATGCGGCGCCGGTGTTAATATCGCTTCGATTTTTGGTTTAATTTGACCAAAATTCGGCGGCGGCGTTAATATCGCTTCGATTTCCCTTTTTTACAATGTTATTCTGTTAAATATGATAGCATTGAATAGATTTGGGCCTGACTGCGGCGGTGGCGGCGGCGATTTGTTTTGTTTACATTTGACAGTATGAATATCGCCGCCGATGTAGCTGCGGCGTTAATATCGCTTCGATTTTGGGGTTAATTTGACCAAATTTCACTTTTTTACAATGTTATTCTGTTAAATATGATAGCATTGAATAGATTTGGGCCTAATCGGTACCTAACACCGCTCTTTAAACCCGCTACAGAGTGGTGTTAGCATACCCGACCTTAAACTCGTGGTGTTTCCGTAACACCGGTCCATGCATAGGGACTTTTCGCTGCTAAAGTAGAAATCCCTTCCAAAACCAGTTTTGGCTCGCTAACACCGCTCCATGCATACGGGACGGGCCCAGTGGGGCATCAGAGAGCCTCACCATATCCGTGACGTCACCAGTGTGGTGGTGGTGGTGGAGTGTGTAGAGATATGTACGTTCAATGTCGGTTGGTTGGTCGCCTGTTGGAGTTTTACGTCTTGGCAACATCTAAGGTCATATGTAAACATCTAAGGAGACGGACGCTCAACTCATTTGGACATCCCGTCTGGTCAACTCCACCGAAAACAGGACGGGTACCGACTTGTGACAGCGCACACTCATGACGACTTTATAGTGCCGCCCCACTGGGAAATTAGGCTGCCAGTGCCGTGACCCGATATCCGACGGGTATTGAATTGTGACAGTGCACACTCATGGCGGCTTTATAGTATTGCATGACAATGAAATCAGGCTGCCAGCACTGACCCGCTATCCCACTCGCTAGTCACATTTTCCTAACACTGAGCTAATGAGTCCCGTCCTGATATGACCTTAGATGTTGTTAGGACGTAAAACAACAACAAACAAACAGCTAACCAGTACATGCCCTATCATATTAATGCCAAGCACCAGGCTAGGAAGCGACAAGTATCAATTTTATATGTCATTGGTTTGACTCGACCGGGAACGGAACTCTCGATCTCCCGCACGCGAGGCCCGCGCTCTACCGATTCGGCCACCGCGCCCGGTACAGTGTGGTGGTGGAGTGTGTAGAGATGTGCGTGAGTGATGTTGGTTGGTTGTTGGAGTTTTACGTCCTGGCAACATATAAGGTCATATGTAAAGACCTAAGGTCATATCAGGATGGGTATCAACTTAGGACAGCGTGCGCTCATGGTGACTTTATAGTGCTGCTCCACTGGGAAATCATGCCGCTGGCACCATGAGCCGATATCCCACTCAGTCACATTATCCTGACACTGAGCTAACCAGTAGCATGCGCAATGTCTCACTGGGTTCACAGCTGTATGTGCGCAGTTAATCACTCACTGCAAAGTTGGTTGGTTGATGAAGTTTAACGTCCTGGCAACATCTAAGGTTATATCAGGATGGCTGACTGTAAAGTCGCCAGCACCAGGAAATGCTACCCCTTGTATCCCTGTCTCTCTAGGAGCAGGCCGTAGCTCAGGCGGTAGAGTGTCCACCTGTGAAGGTGTGGGTCATCTGATCGATCCTGCTCAGTGGACACATTAGCAGTTTGGGCTATTTTCCATTTCAACCAGTGGTCCATAACTGTTTCGTCAAAGGCTGTCCTGTCTGTGGTAAAGTGCATATAAAAGACCTCTTGCTACTTCTCGGAAAGAGTAGCCAATATGGCGGCAGCGGGTTTTGTCCAAAGAAATATGTCAGAATGACAATATGTTTGACGTCCAATAGCCGATGATAAAATCCAATGTACTCTAGAGGTGACGTAAAATAAAACAAAACTTTCCTTTTGTTGTATCCCTCAACTGCACTATTCACAAATAGAGATAATAGTCATTCAATGTTGGATATCTAACGACTGATCGCATTAATTGCACAATATATATATGCTCTGTTTGTCCATTGTTGCTTTGCGTCCTAGCAACATCTAAGGTCAATGCTACATAGACGGTTTTGCTTATATCCGGGGGGGGGGGGGGGGGAGGATACACTCAGTGTACTACTATGCTATATATCACGCTATGCATTTACTATGTTATACATTACGCTATTAAATGGCCATATAGTGTCCGTGGTATGGGTATATTGCAGCTTTATGCGAGTCTTATTTAGGACAGGACCTTTGAATGACCATAACTCACATGCCTACGTTATATATAATCCACACCGCATCACCCCCCCCCCCCCCCATCACTCGAGACTTCCTTTTCATTGAAATGTCTCAAAAACCACATATTAGCGTCATAACATATTAATGAATCGTTCAGGAACAAAACCCCGTAAACGCCAATCCAAAAATGTAGCTTAAATACAAGATATTTTATGTGAAAATAATTTTAATTCTAACTAATTCCACTTTTCTTATGTTGACCTGCTTTTGGGGTAATAAACCAAAACAAGTAGGAATGTAAAAAGATTTAATTGTTGAGGGTTTGATTCGAATGTTTATATCAATTTTTGGATTGGCGTTCATGGGGTTTCACGCCTGAACTCTTCACTTATTGAACAAGTCTTGCTTTGAGATTTGATTGGTTCTCATCAGGAGAAGTGAACATTTAAATGCGTTCGGATAAATAACTGGATAACAATATGACCCATGGGGGGGGGGGGGGAGTTTGGTATTAGTTTGAGCGGACTGGTTAGTTTGCGGGATACTTGAAAGAATATCACCATATAGGTTGTATTGTCAATAACATGCATACAGTTAAGCAATATACGCATAGCAATAAACAGAAATGTAAATATAACCACTGATATGTGATATATAACGAATTATGCGAGTACAAAATTACGAAAAGGAATTGTTGTAATTATTGATATTACTTCATATTACTGATATGATTGATATTACCCGATATTCTTATACTCCGTAAGACTCAACACTTGACTGGTGGTGCCACTTGCGACCCGGCTCACCTTTCCTCCACTGAATGTCGAGAAATGTCTCTCACACCGGAGCATGTTTTTTTTAGGGGCAAGGGCCTCTAATCCTTGCCAGAGATTAAAACTACTCAAGCACTACCTTTGGTTTCCTCCTATCTGTACTGGAGTTATATATATATATAAATATTTAACCGTTGGGCTATTCCACCCCCACTTAAGGCGAGCCTACGAGTTAATTTGTGTAATTATTTCCATGTGAATTTCCAGGGGCCTGCTGCGGGCCGCCGCTGCGTCTCGTCCCATCTGCAGGTAGACCGTTGCCATCAGTGTCATTCCCGGGCTAAGGGCGGACAGCCAGAGTATCGACTAAATACGGTTCTTGACCCCTCCTTGCATTTATCATACTAAGGCACTTACTTGTTATTCAACTAACTGGCTGTCCTCCCTGCCGTTCGGTGTGTATTATGATGTTTAAATTAATCCAAGACTAAGCAGACGTGCCCTGCGTCTCTGCTGCTGTCACTGATAATCAGCCTAAGTTAATGTCTTATTTCCAGCCAAAATAGCACTACGTTAATTCTGTTAATATGTCCGTTATTATCTCCCCACAGATGGGTTAATCGGCTGCATAAGGCCTAGTAGGCATAAGGCCCTTAATTACATATAAAGCGATCAAATATCAGGTTATCCATAGCGGTTAATCTACAAGAAGACCCGAGAATAGTCAAGAATGCAAGGAACGTTCCAATTCACCTTTCCAAGAGCTCATGGCTTTATTCTTACCCTAATTAGTACAATAAATGTTCTTTCGTTGAATGATTCCATTGAATAATGATTTAATACATTAGGTCTATGCCCTCCCATATTAGTTAAGTTAAATAAGTTTGGAATTTCGACAATAAAAGCCTAAATCTCGTCTAAAACATCAGAGCATGCATAAAGTACGTCTGACAGGTCAGAGCCCGAGCGCTCGACCTTCCAGCATTGCTAGGAGAGTCGCAATCGACGTCTCCTAGCGACGCGTTACAGCAGGGAACCCGGCCCCGCAAATGGTGGCAAATGCGAGTCTGGTGAGAAGCCCGCATTTCAGAATGCGAGCTAATCAGCCCAGCCCGCATTTCTATCGGTTGAGTATTCTCGCCCACTTCAAATATATATATATATATGAATACAGATATAGAGAGGGCATGTTCCCAACTAGCAGGTATCTCCCGTAAGTAGCATATGGAAAGAGTAGATTGGTTGCTGTTAGAGTTTTACGTCCTGGCAACATCTAAATAAATATAGATTGAATCTAAATAAATATAGATTGAGGGGGGGGGGGTTGAAAAGCGGTGTGGTCACGACTTGTGACAGGGCACACTCATGGGGACTTTAAAGTGCTGCCCCACTGGGAGACTAGGCCGCCAGCACCATGACCTGATATCCCACTCAGTCACATTATCCTGACAACGAGCCAACCAGTCCTTGTCCTATCATAATAATGCTGAGTGCCTGGCTAAGAAGCGACAAGTATAAAATTGTGGAAGTCATTTGTTTGAGTCGACCGGGAATTGAATTGCCGACCTTTCACACGAGAGGTCTGCGCTCTACCGATTCAGCCACCGCGTCCGGTGGAAAGAGTAGAAGCACCAGCCCCAGCGCCAGTAGGTCTACCCTGCACCGGATACAGCGCCAGTGGGGGTGGGGTGGGGGTGGGCGGGGTTGTGGGGGTTGGTGGTGGTGGTGGTGGTGGGGGTGGGCGTGGGCATGAGGGTGGGGGTGGGGATTAAGGTGGTGGTGGGGATGGTGGTGGTGGGGTGGTGGTGGAGGTGGTGGTGGTGGTGCGGATGGGGTGGGGTGGTGGGGTGGTGGTGGAGGTGGGTGGTGGGGAGGGTGGTGGTGGTGGTTGTGGGGTGGGATGTTGGTGGGCGTGGAGTGGGGGGTGGTGGTGGGGGTGGGGGAGGGGGGAGGGGCTGCTGGGTAGATAGCCGCTGAGGGTCATGTGAACTGGGTTCACAGATTACCATCGCTAATGTCATTTGTGCACGTTATGAGCGGTCATTTGTGGCACACATGACTGGTGGGTGGTGGGTGGGTGGTGGGGTGGTGGGTGAGTGGGTGGATGGCGAGTGGTGGTGGATGAGGAAGAGAAGCCGTGGTGTAAGAGAGGCGGCGAGTGGGTGTGGGGGAAGTGGGGGACGGTGAGAGGGGCGGGGAGTGAGGTGGGGTAGAGAGGAGGGTAAGAGTGCTGGGAGGGAGGTGGGGGAGGTGGGGGAGGTGGGGGAGGGGCGGGGAGGGAGGTGGGGGAGGGGGCCGGGAAGGAGGTGGGGGAGGTGGGTGGATGAGAGGCGGGGACGGACGAGCGGAGGAATGAGGGGATGAGGTGGAGAGGTGGAGGGAGGCGGGGAGGGGGGTGGGGGGGAGAGGGGGCGGGGAGGGAGGGTGGGGTAGAGAGGAGGGTAAGAGTGGCTGGGAGGGAGGTGTGGGAGGTGGGGGGAGGTGGGGGAGGTGGGGGGGTGGGGGAGATGGGCGGGGAGGGAGGTGGGGAGAGGGTGGATGAGAGGCTGGGGACGGACGAGCGGAGGAATGAGGTGGAGAGGTGGAGGGAGGGAGGGCGGGAGGGAGGTGGGGGAGAGGGGCGGGGAAGGAGGTGGGGGAGGTGGGTGGATGAGAGGTGGAGGGAGGGCGGGGAGGGAGGTGGGGGAGGCTTGGTTGGTTGGTTGTTGAGGCTTTATGTCCTGGCAATATATATGGTCATATCAGGACGGCGTAGGAGAGGGAGGTTGGTGAGAGGGGCGGGGAGGTCGGAGGGGGAGGTCGGAGGTCGAGAGGGATGGGGAGTGAGGATGGGGGAGGGGGCGGGGAGGAAGGTGCGTGAGGGGGGCGGGGAGGGCGGGGTGGGGAAGGCTGGCCCAGTGTGTGCCGGGGGTGGATGGCGGGTGCATGTCGGGTCGGTGACAGCGGGCTGCGGGCTGCGGGCTGCAGGCTGCGGGCTGCGGGCTGCGGGCTGCGGGCCGCGGGCTGCGGGCTGCGGGCTGCGGGGGCTGCATGCTGAGGGCTGCAGGCTGCGGGTTGTGTGCTGAGGGCTGCGGGCTGCGGGGTGCGGGCTGGGGGTGTGGGGTGCGGGGTGCAGGCTACGCGCTGCGGGCTGCGGGCTGCGGGCTGCGGGCTGCGGGCTGCGGGCTGCGGGCTGCGGGCCGCGGGCTGCGGGCTGCGGGCTGCGGGCTGCGGGTTAAGGGTGAAGGGTGCTCGGACGATTGCAGCATGGGGAGTGTGCCGGGAGCGGATGACTAAATTAGGGGTTTTGAAAGTGTGTGAGACGCGTGTGGGCTGCGGGGGGAGGTGGGGGGGGGGGAAGTCGGGGGGCGGGAGGCATAGGAGTCGGCCGGGTGGTGGGAAGTGGTGTGTCGCGGATTAGAGTTGGAGATGGTGGTTTGAGGTTGCGACTAACGTAGGGATCATGGTGGATAACGGCGAGCAAACTGCAGACGGGGTGATATGTGTGTTGTGGGGGGGGGGGGGGGGGGGGGGGGTCGAGGAGGGAGGGATGGATGGTGCCGTAATGGGGGGGGGGGGGGTGAATGAGGGGGAGAGGTAAGGAGTGAGGCAATGGAATGGGTGAGGTAGGAGCCTGGGATGGGGAGGAGTCAGGTGAGGTGAGGTGGGGTGGGGTGGGGTGGGGTGGGGTGGGAGGGAAGCTGTGGGGACGCGTGGAGGGAGATGAGGAGGAAAGTGGAGGAGGGGGAGGAGTGGGGAGGGAAGCTGGAGGGATGGGGGGGGGAAAGGAGAAAGGTGGAGAGAGGGATTGGTGGAGAGGAAGCTGAGGGAGGGGTGGGGAGGAGGACGAGTGGAATGGGTGAGGAGGAAAGGGAGGAGGGGGTGGAGGGGGAGGAGGGGGAAGAGTCTGGAGTGTTGGGGAGGGTATAGGTGGGGTGAGGAAGGGGAGGGTGCGCTGGGGAGGGACGGATGGAAAGCAGTGAGGAAGAAAGGGGAAGAGAGGGATTGATGTGGGGGGTGGGGGGGTGGGCGGGTGGAGAAGGGGAAGGGGAAAAGGGAAGGAGAGGAGAGGTGGGGAGGGAAGGTGGGGTGAAAGAAGCTAGATGATGAGGGGAGGAGAGGAAAGGGAGGAAAGGAAGGGAGGGAAGAAAATGCAGGAGGAGAGTGGTGGGTGGGGGAATGGGGGTGGCTAGGGAGAGGAGGAGGAGGTGCAGAACCTCTCATCTGGGTAATGTGCACCTAATACGATAACCCCGCGTCCAGACCCGGCGCTGATTGTGTTACCCGACTCCAGAGACACTACCTCAGCCCCGCCAGGCGGCGCCACCGTCGTAACATATTGGTTCTCGGCTGGGCTAATTATATCCCGAATGGTACAAATGGTCACCGTCTTTCTGGTTTGTTTGTTCATTTGTTGTTGTTTTACATCCTAGCAACATCTAAGGTATTCCTAGTATATTACTCTCAGGACAGGTTCCGACTGGCGACAGGCCACACTCTTGGTGGCTTTATAGTGCGACCCCACTGGGAAATCAGGCCGCTAGCACCATGAACCGATATCCGACCTAGTCAGATTATCCTGACACTGAGCTAACCAGTCCTTGCCCTATCCTATTAATGCTGAGCGCCAGGTTAGTATCAATTTTTAAGTCATTAGTTTGAATCGACCAGGAACCGAACTCCCGACCTTCCGCATTCGAGGCCAGCACTCTACTAATTATCCCACCATGCCTGGTTGACTACGCCTTGTCCTCCTAGAAGTAAAGCTTGTTTTATTTAATGACGCCTCGAGAGCACATTGATTTTGATCATCGGCTATTGGATGTCAAACATATGGTCATTCTGACCTATTTCTTCGGAAAAAACCTGCTGCCACCACATAGGCTACTCTTTCCGATAAGCAGCGAGGGGTCTTTTATATGCACTTTCCCAAAGACTGGACAGCACATACTGCAGCCTTTGGTGAACCAGTTGTGGACCACTAGTTTTTTTTCCTTCCGTGCGAGAGATCGGGAGTTTGATTCCTGGTCTAGTCAAACCAATGACTTACAAAATTGATACTTGTCACTTCCTAGCTTGGCACTCAGCATTAATAGGATAGGCCAAGGACTGGTTGGGTCAGTGTCCGGATAATGTAACTGAGTGAGATATCGGGTCATGGTGCGGGCGGCCTGATTTTGCAGTGGGACAGCACAATAAAGTCCCCCATGAGTGTGCACTGTCACAACTTGGTACCCGTCCTGGTATGACCTTAGATGTTGTCAGGACGGAAAGCTCCACCAACCAACCATCTGTGCAGTGTCTGGCATGAGACAGGTGCTGACCCCAGACAGCGTTCGTTGTTTGTCCAATGTTCGACACGCCAGAAACTGACCTTTATTTTTAAAGATTATTTTTTAAATACTTACTATTCAGGTAAAGAGATGCGTGCAGCACACGAAGGTCCCATTCTCGGTCACACACTGTACGGTTGGTTGTTGGAGTTTTACAACCTGGCTACATCAAAGGTCATATTAGATAGAATTTTTTTTTTTTGGTGGTAAATATGTTTATTCTGCGTAATAAGTCTTTTGTCAGTGCCGAAGCACTGGTCTTCCAGCCATTTTTCATTTCAGGGTTATTTACACAAAAGGTATATAGAATAAGGTGTACAATACCTGTTGAATAGACAATTTGCACCATGTAACACAATGAAATTCTGAAACCCAAAAGTTCCATAACAATATGGTACAGTAGTGTCATATAACCAGATCAATATTAGTCAGATCAATGTGAGTATTTACATAGTATTTAGAATGTAAGCAGAAGTTATCTTCTGTATTCAGTTGGTAAACTTGTAGTAAGTTTTAATGTTCAGTTGCAGTTAGGCAAGCGGTATATAAATGTTGGTTTGTTAGGAAAATTCTAGTGTAACTCTAATGTAGTTAGTTATGTGAGTTTATGAATTATGTTGTTGGGGTGGGGTTGTTAATAATACACTGGACCATCTGTGACCAGTGAAGCAGTGGGACCAATCCCAGTGCATTTAGGTCTTTTTACCTGGACTGTCTCTCTCATCGTATATGGTTGACTGGAGATAACAGAGGAACAGCAACAAATTAAAAAAGTGGGGGGTGGGGGGGAGAAACCGAGGCTGAGGGTTTGGTGGTCTGCCACTTACGGTATGGTGACGCCATGGAACATACTTTACTGCAACTGCATAAGGGCCTGCCCAATCTGATGTACTCTTAGTGAGTTTTTAAATTCTAGGTAAGAGGACGCTGCCCTGGTTCTGGTTGGTAGGTTGTTAGGATGGGTACCGACATGTGTCAGTGCACATTCATGGCAACTTTATAGTGCTGCTCCACTGGGAGACCACTCCACCAGCAGCATGACCTGATATCCCACTCAGTCACATTATCCTGACACTGAGCCAACCGGTCATTGCCATATCCTAAATAATGCCGAGCGCCTGGCTCGGAAGCGACAAGTATAAATCTTTAAGTTATTGGTTTGACTCGATCAGGGTCTGAACCTGTCGGAGCACACCGTAGGACCTGACAATAATTTAACCCTGGTTGCAAAATCTGATGTGCCTTAGTTGATGCGGAAAAGTGAGAATGGGATCCCAGAATGCAGCATTACAAGTTTGGCGTCCTAGCAACATCTAAGGTCACGTCAGGACGGCAGAGTAGTGAGGATGGTTAAATTAGGTGAAGCATGTGGGTACTTATATAAGTTATCTGTATTTTACTTGCTCGGTGATTAGTTGGCTACAACGTGGTTGTGGGGCGGCTGAGTGTTAGTGGTGGTGGGGGTGAGGGGATGGTGGAGTGTGTGTGTGTGGAGGGGAGTGTAAGAATGGTGTATGGAAGTGGGACATATGGAGTGGGGATATAGTCGGTGTTGAGTGGATGATGCGGAACTGGCGGGGAATGGGTGGGTGGTGTGTGGGGGTGATGGGGGGGGGGTCAAGGAGTGATGAGGGGGTGTGGGGGTGTGGGTGGGAGGAGGTGGGTGGGGATGGTGTGTGTGGGGAATGATGTGGGTGTGGGTGTGGGTGAGGTGATTGAGGGGTGGTTGTGAGTGTATGGGGAAGTGTGGGTGGTTGTAAGATGGTGGGGGTGTGAGTGGTGTGTCAGCTTGTGGGGAATGTGGGGTTGTAATATGGTGGGAGTTTGAGTGGTGTGTCAGCTTGTGGGGGGTTGTGGGGGTTGTAATATGCTGTGTGTGTGTGAGTGGTGGTGTCAGTTGTGTGGGGAGTGTGGGGGTTGTAAGATGGTGGGGGTGTGAGTGGTTATGGTGTGTCAGCTTGTGGGGAAGTGTGGGGGTTGTACGATGGTGGAGGGTGTGAGATGGTGTGTCAGCTGGTGGGGGGAATGTGGAGGTTGTAAGATGGTGGGGGGTGTGAGTGGTTTCTGTGTCAGCCTTGTGGAGGTAGTGTGGGGTTTTGTACGATGGTGGGGGTGTGGTGGTGTTGTCAGTAGTGAGGGGAATGTGGGGGTTGTAAGTGGTGGGGGGTGTGAGTGGTGCTGTGTCAGCTTTGTGGGGGAGTGTGGGGGTTGTAAGATGCGTGGGGGTGTGAGTTGTGTGTCAGCTTGTGTCGGGGAGTGTGGGGGTTTGTGTGGGGAGGGTGGGGTTCTAGTGTGAGTGGTGTGTCAGCTTGTGTGGGGAGGTGGAGGGGGGTTGTAAGATGGTGGGGGTGTGAGTGGTGTGTAAGCTTGTGTGGGGGTTGGTTGGGGTTGTAAGATGGTGGGGGTGTAGAGTGGTGTGTCAGCTTGTGTGGGGAGTGTGGGTGGGGGGGTTGTAAGATGGTGGGGGTCGTGAGTGGTGTGTGTCAGCTTGTGGGGAGTGTGGGGGTTGTAGATGGTGGGGGTGTGAGTGGTGTGTCAGCTAGTGGGGGAAATGTGGGGGTTGTAAGATGGTGGGTGTGGAGTGGTGTGTCTGCCTTTGGGGGGGAGTGTGGGGGTTGTAAGATGGTGGGGGGAGTGGCGTGTCAGCTTGTGTGGGGAGTGGGGGGGGGGGTTGCCCTCTTGTTTCGATGGTAGTGGGGGTGCGGGGTGAGAGTGGTGTGTAAGCTTGTGGGGAGTGTGGGGGGTGTAAGGATGGTGGGGGGTGAGGGGTGTGTCAGTTGTGGGGGGAGTGTAGGGGGTCGTAATTATGCTGGGGGGTGTGCAGTGGTTGTGTCCTCACACCCCAGCATATTTATCGCTCCTAGCCTGGGGCACTCGGCATTAATAGGATAGGGCATGGACTGGAGGGGTAGTGGGGGGTTGTAAGATGGTGGGGGTGTGAGTGGTGTGTCAGCTTGTGGAGGGGGGGGAGTGTGGGGGTTGTACGATGGTGGGGGGTGTGAGAGGTGTGTCAGCTGTGGGGTTCGTGATTGGGGGTTGTTTGTAAGCATGGTGGGGGTGTGAGTGGTGTGTCAGCTTGTGTGGGGAGTGTGGGGGGTTGTACGATGGTGGGGGTGTGAGAGGTGTGTCAGCTTGTGGGGAGTGTGGGGGTTGTACGATGGTGGGGGTGTGAGTGGTGTGTCAGCTAGTGGGGGAGTGTGGGGGTTGTAAGATGGTGGGTGGTGGGTGGTGGGTGGTGAGTGCTCAATGTGAGAGTGAGGGGTGTGCGTGGTGGGTGTGGGATGGATGTGAGTGGTCGATGTGGACTGGTGATTGCTGGTTGTGAGAGTGAGGGCCGTGTGTAGTGAGTCTGGAGTGGTGAGAGTGAGAGTGAGGGGGTGAACGTGTGCGGGAGTGTGTGCAGTTTGTGAGAGGGGTGTCAGTGGTGGGTGTGGGATGGATGCGGAGTGGTCGATGTGGACTGGTGAGTGCTGGTTGTGAGAGTGAGGGCCGTGTGTAGTGAGTGTGGAGTGGTGAGCGTGAGAGTGAGGGGGTGAACGTGTGGGGGAGTGTGTGCAGTTTGTGAGAGGTGTGTGAGTGGTGGGTGTGGGATGGATGCGGAGTGGTGAGTGCTCGTTGTGAGAGTGTGGGGAAGTGCATGGAGTTTATGAGATGAGTGGTGGGTGTGAGAGTAAGGGTGTGTGTGAAGTGGGTGTAAGTGTGGATGTTGATTGTGAGACTGATGGGTATGTGTGTGGTGGGTGTGGGGGTGAGTGCTGGAGAGTGTCTGGAGCTTGTGGAGTGTGTGTGGTGGGTGTGGGGGGTGAGAGTGAGGGTGTGTGGTGGGTGTGAAGTGGGTGTGAGTGTGGATGCTGCTTGTAAGACTGATGGGTATGTGTGGGGATGGAGGTGGTGGTGGGTGTGGGGGGTGAGTGCTGGTTATAAGTGTGTGGGGGAGTGTCTGGAGCTTGTGGAGTGTGTGTGGTGGGTGTGGTGGGTGTGGGGGGGGGGGGACTGAGGGTGTGGGTGATGGATCCCTTGAGTAATTTGATCAGCTCCATGTGCAACGAGTAACTTTCCCCCAAAATAAAGCACATCAAGCCGGCCCGGCTTTGCTTCCAAAGTCACGTGATGCATTTATCTGACAGCATTCACAGTTTGTGACTGCAGCTTTCGCCCAAGGCCTCCACATACTTTGCGACAATTTGACTCAAACCTCACTGGTGCGAGGCAACGGAACACTTCCAGGTCCACATGCCGCATATACAGATATGTGCATGGCATATGATTGGTCGGTCGTTGGAGTTTTGCATCCTGGCAATATCAAAGGTCATATCAGGACGGGTCGCGATATGCGACAGTGTGCACTCATGGTGGCTTTATAGTGCTGCCCCACTGGGAAATCAGGCCACCATCACCATGACCCGACAACCCACTCAGTCACATTATCCTGACACTGATCAAACCAGTCCTTGTCCTGTCCTATTCATGCCGAACGCCAGGCTTGTGAAGTGGGCGAGACTACTCGACCGATTATTTGCAGGCTCACATTTCGCGTGGGCACGCATTTTGCTCTTATTTGCGTGGGCTCGCAACTGCCACATTTGCGAGGCCAGGTTCCCTGCTGTAAAGTGTTGCTTGGATACGTCGATTGTGACTATCCTAGCAACGATAGGAGGTCGGGCTTTCGGACCCAGACCCATCGGACGTGTTTTTGCATGCTCCGATGTTTTAGCCGAGATTTAGGCTTTTATTGTGGAAATTCCAAACTTATTCAACTTAATTATATGGGAGGGTATTTGACTTATAACATACATTCCACTGTTGAACTATATTTAAATCATAACATAGGTTTTATTGATCAATTCATTCTGTTAGTAAGAGGTAAGAATAAAATGGTGAGCTCCTAAGAAGTGACATGAACGTTCCTTGCATTCTTTACTGTCCTCCAGACTTATATTATTAACCGCTATGGTCAACTTCAGATTGCTATTTGGATTGCTCTATAATCTTATTTAATTAAGGGCCTTCTGCCCATGGTCTGTCAGGAGTCGAACTCTCCACCTCGGGCATTGCTAGTCAAGGGTCAGGCTGGCAGGATGACAGACAACCGGCGGCAGGAGGCACAAGTCATTCACATGGAAACAATTATTTATATTAACACGTAGGGTCGCCTTAAGTGGGGGTGGAATAGCCCGACGGTTAAACTAGGAAGCGCTGAGTATCAATTTGATACGGCATTGGTTTGACTAGACCGGAAACCAAACTCCCCATCTCCCTCACGCGAGGCCCGCGCTCTACTAATTCGGCCACCGCACCCAGTTTAGATGGAGGAATTTTTGTTATGCAGCACAATTGCATACCAGCACAATGGCGCACCATGCACATCACACCAGCACCATGCGCCTTGTGCTTTCTTTACGTCCTGCCTTGCGCTTTTTTACAAAACTGTAGCAAATGTTTAATGAGTTTAATTTACGTATAATATTCCTGTAGCCGGTTTAACAACACATTACATGTTGCATCAAATCTAAGGAAGATTTTTCATTTGTTAAATTGTATGCTTTCATTGCATTATGGGGCTTTAATCAAAGAATTAAAAAACATATACATATATACATCTATATAATGCGTTATACATCACACACATATATACTCAGGTCGTGTCTGCTAGAGGATTAAGGGCAAGCTACCATTGTCAAAAGCACTTCCGGTGTGACTGACACTGGTCAACATCCGGGGGAGGTGAGGTGGGCGAGATGGCACTACCGATAGAGTGTTGTATCTTACGGAGGATAACAATACTACCAATAATAAGTAATATTCCCTTAGGGTATCTTTATACTCGCATAATACGTTAACCATCACACATATCTATATATCGGTACAGCACCATATATATAGATAAACCACCATATATATATATATAAATATCCTGTTAGAATGTCTTTGAACCTCTAGCAGACATGACCTGAAAAGTCCCTGAGTAATTATATCCCCCATCCCCGGCCCTCCCACCCCGACTTCCGGTAATACTATAAAACAAGCCACTCCATAGCAGGGCCCTACTTTAGGAGAACATTAACACGAATATGTAGATCTACATAGTCCACGTGTCTTGGAGTCCTTATCTCTTTATACATAATGGCGGTCCGGCCGTGATCTATACCGCACAGTAGAGAACTCCCACAATGCCCCTCGTCGGCTCGGCCATAGCCCGTGAAAAATAAATAAGGGTTTCCAGCACTCTAGTCATCTGCTTTTGTCATTGTATAACACCGTTTTGCAGCTAGACAAATTTATAACATTATTATTGTCGTGGGGGTGATGAAAATGGGAAATACTGTGCCTAGAGCGGGACTCGAACCCGCATCTCTTTGCATTCCGGGCCAGTGTGCTAACCATTACACCACCTAGGCTCCCTGATATCAATACACTCCCCACGCCTACCTGTCGATGTGGTTACTTGCCTGAGAGGTCAGTGCAGACCACTACACTCGTCCCCCTGGAATTGTAAGTCTTGTAATGCTTACAATTACATACATACAGGCAATGCACTAACACATACATACACAGGGTAGGTTCAACAACCATACAGCGCAAAGCTTGTACAGGATCCTGATCACGGCAACCAGTGTCGTGGGGGTGATGAAAATGGGAAATATTGTGCCTAGAGCGGGACTCGAACCCACATCTCTTTGCATTCCGGGCCAGTGTGCTAACCATTACACCACCTAGGCTCCCTGATATCAACACTACCCACGCCTACCTGTCTATGTGGTTACTTGCCTGAGAGGTCAGTGCAGACCACTACATTATTATGTTGCCTGGGGGGATCCATTTTTATCCAAATTGCTTGATTCGATTGAAAATGATATAAATAGAGTAGTTTTGTGATGTGCGTATTGGTAAAGCCAATGAACACGTTTTACATTGCATCGCATTTTTAACGCATGCACGGTTGGAATCACGAACTCATCTATTGTGTAAGAATGTAAATCATTCTTTGTGAGTCTAAAGCAATGCGTCTGCGTGAAAGCTGTGATACAACACTGTGCAGTGAGTGAGTGAAACCCCAGTCACACGAGGCCTGCGTTCGCTTACGATCGATTCTCGACATCAAAACGTCCTCCTTTCGCCCTCCTTACACCCTCATTAAGTGCTGTCACTGCAAGGACACCAACATCCCGGCATCCATTTGGGAAATTTTGGACACAAGGAGGTTGCAGCTGCTGCACGTGCAACCTCCTTGCATCCTGTTCCGGTAGTGCCATTCAAAATGGTTGGCGCCAATCTGGCGCCGACCTGGCGACAGCGCACCACCCTTTCCCCAACCCGGCACCGCCCTTTCACCGAACCGGTGCTGACCCAATGCCACCCTGCCACTGACCCACTGCTGCCCCGCCACTGACCCAGTGCCACCCTGGTGCCGCCCTGGCGCCACCCTGGCGCCACCCTGGCGCCTACCACGTATTTGAATTAATGTATCAAATGGGACGCTGGGAGGTTGGCGTCCTTTTGGGCGTAAGGAGGTTGGCGGCGAACGCAGGCTCTCGTGTGACTGGGGTATGAGTGAGTGAGTGGCCCACATATACACAAACAGCGGTGTCTCCAACCACCAGAGCTGCTCCATTTGTGGGTCAAACTAATTAGCAAAAGGCACTCACAGTCGCCGCACAGTGCTGGAAACAAGAGAGGGTTACATCAGCCCACACGCATGCGCAGCTCACTCCCAGTCCCACTTCCGGTTACGTGCTCACACAGCGTTGAACAACGAACAACACAGATATGGTTTCATGTTTGTTGGGTAATTGGAGAAGTGTTATTTATGTGTCTGTGTGAGTGGAGAGTCTTCGAGTTGATGCGTACGCGCACGGCGCATGTCCACTCGAACTCAGCCAATCAGGTGAGCAGGTTATCGAGCGCGGGAAGTGTTGTGGAAGTGGCAGACGACAGGGAAGGAAGTGGTGGTAAAAAGGTTAATGTGGCATTGTGGCTACATTAGGCTCACGTTAGTCATGTGCGCCTGTTGTGTTCACTTAAGTGCAGTAGGTTGGTGTGGTTGTTGGAGTTTTACGTCCTGGCAACATCTATGGTCATATCAGGATGGGTACTGACGTAGGGTAGTGCATACTCGTTGTTAGTATAATACCTCAATATTAAAAGAGGTATTTGCATTCAGTATTTTATCGTCCTGCTCTAAACAACTGAACCGTCCGCATTATGCTGATGCTCAGACAATGTCGACAGTTTCAGTTCTGTTTTGCTTATGGTAGGCTATATATCTGTGTGTTTATGGTAAGTTATAGACCGAATACGACACAATATGTTTCATTGGTAAGTAATTGGACGCGTTCTTTCACACACACACATACACACACATACACATACACATACACATACACACATACAC
>JASIRB010001661.1:0-46184 GCA_030323885.1 Branchipolynoe longqiensis
ACGTTCACCTAACTTCAACTACGTCTACTAACGGCTATGTGACGTTTGACCCACGTTAGCCTCCACTACGTTCACCTAACTTCAACTACGTCTACTAACGGCTATGTGACGTTTGACCCACGTTAGCCTCCACTACGTTCACCTAACTTCAACTACTACTAACGGCTATGTGACGTTTGACCCACGTTAGCCTCCACTACGTTCACCTAACTTCAACTACGTCTACTAACGGCTATGTGACGTTTGACCCACGTTAGCCTCCACTACGTTCACCTAACTTCAACTACGTCTACTAACGGCTATGTGACGTTTGACCCACGTTAGCCTCCACTACGTTCACCTAACTTCAACTACGTCTACTAACGGCTATGTGACGTTTGACCCACGTTAGCCTCCACTACGTTCACCTAACTTCAACTACTACTAACGGCTATGTGACGTTTGACCCACGTTAGCCTCCACTACGTTCACCTAACTTCAACTACTACTAACGGCTTTGTGACGTTTGACCCACGTTAGCCTCCACTACGTTCACCTAACTTCAACTACGTCTACTAACGGCTATGTGACATTTGACCGATGTTAGCCTCCACTACGTTCACCTAACTTCAACTACGTCCACTAACGGCTATGTGGCCAGGGCTTTACTCTCTGAGTCCAGGTGCAGTCTGTTTACAAAGGATGTTTTATTTAATGACACGTCTAGAGCACACTGATTTGTATCATCTTTCCCACAGACAGGACAGCACATGCCACAGCACAGTGGACCACTGGTTGGAACGGAAAATAGCCAAACTGCAAATGGGTCCACTGAGCAGGATCGACACCTTCACAGGTGGACACTCTACCGCCTGAGCTAAGTCCTTCTCCCGTCACTTTGATTTCAAGCAGGTGATTGACCTTGACCCCTTCCCACACACACCGGACCGGAAGCACGTGACCGACGGGGTGTCGGCGTCTCGGCGCCTGAAGGCTCCATGATGAGCACCCTTCATACCGGAAGGAGCCCATGACAGTCTACACCGTGCGCGTGCGCAGTGGGCTATGCACCGGAAGTGGCTTTTTCTCCAGGCGCAGCCCCTCTCCCGGAAGTCGGCCGCCTGCTAACATCGCCCGGCAGGTTGCAGCACCGACCAGTCCACCTGCAACACGATGTCAGCTTCTACTCACGGTCCAGGCCACGCCTTCAAAACGAAGCCATATAATCTTGAAATCGGACTATGCGACTTCAATTAAAGTATGATAAAAGCATCACATTTTCAAAAGCAAAACACTTTTCTAGATTTGAACCTACATATCAAACTTAGATACTGGTGCATTTATTAAGTATTCATTCCTATATAGAAGGGCCATAGTAAGTCAAGTTAATAGAACCTGTTACTGCTGAAGCCTATGGTGTCAGAATGTTGACAAACATGCCTAAATTAATGTTGTGCGTTTTATGTGGGTTTTTTTTTGGTAAATATGTTTATTCTGCTGAATAAGTGTTTTGTCAGTGCCGAAGCACTGGTCTTCCAGCCATTTTTCAATTCAGGATTGTTTACACAAAAGGTATATAGAATAAGGTGTACAATAACTGTTGAGTACACAATTTGCAGCATGTAACACAATGCAATTCTGTAACCCAAAAGTTCCATAGCAATATGGTAACAGTATTTTCATATAATTAGACCAATATTAGTCAGATCAATGTGAGTATTTACATAGTATTTAGAATGTAACCAGAAGCTATCTTCTGTTTTCAGTTGGTAAGGTTCTAGTACGTTTTACTGTTCAGTTGAAGTTAGGCAAACAGTATATAAATGTCAGTTTGTTAGAAATATTCTAGTATAACTCGAGTGTAGTTAGTTATGTGAGTTTATGAATTATGTTGTTGGGGTGGGGTTGTTAATAATACACTGGACCAGCTGTGACCAGTGAAGCAGTGGGACCAATCCCAGTGCATTTAGGTCTTAAATTTTACATTTCTATTTGGACTGTCTCTATCATCGTATATGGTTGACTGGAAATAACAGAGGAACAGCAAGAAATAAAAAAGAGGGGAGTAGAACCGAGGCTGAGGGTTCGGTGGTCTGCCACTTACGGTATGGTGACGCCATGGAACATACTTTACTGCAACTGCATAAGGGCCTGCCCAATCCGATGTACTCTTAGTGAGTTTTTGAATTCTAGGTAAGAGGATGCTGCCCTGGTTCTGGCTGGTAGGTTGTTCCACATCATGCTGCCTTTGTAAATTGGTGCTTTAATTAGTTTGTTTGTGGAAGGCTTGGGGACTTTGAGTAGAGTGGAATCAGCCCGTCTAGTATTCCTTTATGTGTTGTCTATATATTGGGTCTCTCTGATTCTTCTGCACATAAGTGATAGGAGATGTGAATCTCTTCTAACCATTAGGTAATCTAGGTTTGCTTTGTCATGCATTTCCTATACACTTAGTTGTTTTGCCCCAATAAATTGTTCTTAATGGCCGGTTTTGGATCCTCGGCCTTTTGGCTAAGATCAAAGTGTAACATTCTCAGCCTTTTGACTAAGATCAAAGTGTAACATTCCTGGCCTTTTGACTAAGATCAAAGTGTAACATTCTCAGCCTTTTGACTAAGATCAAAGTGTAACATTCCTGGCCTTTTGACTAAGATCAAAGTGTTACATTCTCAGTCTTTTGGTTGAGATCAAAGTGTATCATTCTCGGCCTTTTGGATAAGATCAAACTGTAACATGCTCAGCCTTTTGACTAAGATCAAAGTGTAACATTCCCAGCCTTTTGACTAAGATCAAAGTGTAACATCCCCAGCCTTTTGACTAAGATCAAAGTGTAACATTCTCGACCTTTTGGGTGAGATCAAAGTGTAACATTCTCGGCCTTTTGACTAAGATCAAAATGTAACATTCCCAGTGTTTTGACTAAGATCAAAATGTAACATTCTCTGGCTTTTGACTAAGATCAAAGCATAAAAATCTCGGGCTTTTGACAAAGATCAAAGTGTAACATTCCAAGCCTTTTGACTAAGATCAAAGTGTAACATTCTCGGCCTTTTGACTGAGATCAAAGTGCAACATTCTTGGCATTTTCGCTAAGATCAAAGTGTAACATTCTCGGCCTTTTGACTAAGATCAAAATGTAACATTCTTGGGCTTTTGACTAAGATCAAATCATAACAATCTCAGCCTTTTGACAAAGATCAAAGTGTAACATTCCCAGCCTTTTGACTAAGATCAAAGTGTAACATTCTCGGCCTTTTCACTAAGATCAAACTGTTACATTCTCGGCCTTTTGACTAAGATCAAAATGTAACATTCCCAGCCTTTTCACTAAGATCAAAGTGTAACATTCTCAGTCTTTTGACTAAGATCAAAGTGTAACATTCCCAGCCTTTTGACTAAGATAAAAATGTAACATTCCCACCCTTTTGACTAAGATCAAATTGTAACATTCTTGACGCTTTGGCTAGGATCAAAGTGTTGCATTCTCGGCCTTTTGGCTATTACCCCCATTACACCAAACTAGTTCTCACAACGTTCTTGAAAATGAACAACCTCAAACTGTGTGCAAACGGAATGGAAGTAGAAGCAACTTTTTACAGTCTTTTTACGAACGGAATAGACGGGCTAGAACGGAATGGTGCTCCAGAACTTTGAGCATGCCCAAAATTGTCTTGCAGCCACTTTCTACCCGACCACAGCCCATGTTAGAGCGGGGTCGGACTGTTTGATAACTAGTTTGGTGTGATGGGGGTGTAAGATCAAAGTGTAGTATCTATTCGCAGATTTCCGCCTTTGGTGCTGCGGCCGGGTACCCCTGGGGTTTGTGCCATCCGTCTGGTGAGGCCATCAGACTGGGGCTGGTGGGTGGGGGGGGGGGGGGGGGGGGTGAGGCCATCAGACCGGGGGTTGGGGGTGAGGGGGGCGGTCCCTGGGCGCCTATCCGGTGACGATTTTCCGAAGATATGAGGGCTCGGGGAAAAAAGAAATCTGTTCTTCCCAGCTTAATATCTGTTTTTATGGTACAGTCATGGGGGCGATACAAAAGGGAAATATTGTGCCTAGATAAGGATTCGAACCCATACCGTTGCATTCCGGGATAGTATGCAAACCATTACATCACATAGGCTCCCTGATGCAATCACCCTACCCACGTTACTGTGTATGTGGCTCCTTTGCCTGAGTGGACAGTGCAGACCCCTACAGCACTTACAGATTAACTTACAGATCCACTTGTGGCTGATCTAGGCCCTATTGGGCCTCTAATGCCAGCTGGTTATGGCAAAAAAGAACTATTTTTGCACACACATATGGAAGTCGCCCCTACCCTGAAGTCATATAATTCTGGGTGTCCTCTCCAATGTCTATCTAGCTTTCTCTCAAATGATTCTACAATCAGTGCTTCAACCACTTGGTCAGGGAGACTTGGTTCCATGGATCTGTCACTTGAAAGAAAAGGAGTGTTTCCTGACCTCAAGTCTGGGCCTCTCCTTGAAGATCTTATACCGCTGGCCTCTGGTGTTACTGTTTGTTCGGAGGTTGAACAAACCTGTTGTGACATCACTCTCATTGCCTCCAGTAATAATCTTATAAGTCTCTGTCATATCTCTCCTGAGATGACGATATGACAATGTCACAAAAACACATTGCTGTTGTCTTACCGTTAGGTGGCGCCACCGTGGTTTGGTCGTAATGCGTAGTTCACAATAAATGATGAGTTGATGTCATCCTCGCCACTGATGGACAACCAAGAAAGAAAGAAAGAAAGATGGGCACAGTGAGCTGCTTCCCACAACACGAGTTCTTCCACTGCCACCAGAGGGCGGGTTAGTGGTGGCCCTGGTCAACTGAATATCAGCTGGTGTTATGGCCCTGTCACATTATGATGCTTCTCGCCGGCGCGCTGCCAATGCGCAAAAAAGTCGAGACACGTCAAACTTTTCGGTGCGGTGGGAAAAGGTTTGACATCAGCACAATGTGTTCGTAGCGTGCGGCCGACGTTGTGGTAACGTATATCGACGCGTGAGGAAAAAAACTAAAAAAGTTTGGTGCATGACCTTAGATGTTGCTAGGACATAAAACAACAACAAACAAGCAAAACAACAGTTTGGTGCAATGTGCTGGAACGAGCCTCACGCACACGCGGCATGTGCCTAGGGTTCGCATAACGTTATTCCAGCACGTCTAACATATCTCGACTAGCCCCTAATGTTGCCATAACGTCGCTGACCGTTGCCGTAGATCAACGAATACCAATGCGCACCTAACGCTCTTGTAACACTTCCTGACGTATCCCGACGTTGCACCAAAAATCACATACGTCGACGCGCGTTGGCGAGAAGCCTCGTAATGTGATAGCACCATTACAAAGTGAGCGGAATCCCACTGAAGAGCACAGTTTGATCGCTAATTATCTGGTGGAGAAAATGAAATGTTCCCGTATTGACCTTGTATTAATTTATTCTCTTTGGAGTGCCTGTAGGTGCCAGTGTTTCACCCATCCCCTCACACACGCCGCCTACCGGACGGGTGAGGAAGTATTGCGCCGCCACGCCGCCACGGGGCGCTCAGGGAGGGCCACAAGAGGACGCCACTCACTCCACTTCAAACGGCCAGCCAAACCTGAAGTTGGGATGGCCGCCGGAAGTCAGTTCTATAGCTGCGCGCATGCCCCGTGCGTGCGCACAGCGAGGTGACCTTCGCGCGGTTCCGGCGGACCTTGCGGATCAGGGCCCGCGGAAGTTAAGCGAGGTTGAGTCGAGTCGCTAAGTGGCCTGTTCAGACAGTCTGAACGCACCAGACATAACAGGGCCACCTGCACCACACAGGGCCACCTGTACCACACAGGGCCACCCACACCAGACATAACAGGGCCACCTGCAGCACACAGGGCCACGTGCACCACACAGGGTCACCCACACCACACATAACAGGGCCACCTGCACCACATGGGGCCACCTGCACCACACAGGGCCACCAATACCACACAGGGTCACCCACACTACACATAACAGGGCCAGCTGCCCCACACATGGCCACCTGCACCACATGGGGCCACCTGCACCACACAGGGCCAGCCACACCACACATAACAGGGCCACCTGCACCACACAGGGCCACCTGCACCACACGGGGCCACCTGCACCACACTGGGTCACCCACGCCACACATAACAGGGCCACCTGCACCACACATGACCACCTGCACCACACAGGGCCACCTGCACCACACGGGGAAACCTGCACCACACAGGGCCACCCAGACCACACAGGGCCACCCGCACCAGACATAACAGGGCCACCTGCACCACACAGGGACACCTGCACAACACAGGGCCACCCAGACCACACATGGCCACCCACACCAGACATAACAGGGCCACCTGCACCACACAGGGCCACCTGCACCAAACAGGGTCACCTTCAGGCAGTACACACGGCAACCTGCAGCACACAGGGCCACCTGCACCACACAGGGTCACCTGCACCACACAGTGCCACCTGCACCACACAAGGCCACCTGTACCACACAGGGCCACTTTCACCACACAGAGCCACCTGCACCACACAGGGTCACCTGCACCACACAGAGGCATCTGCACCACACATAACAGGGTCACCTGCACCACACAAGGCCACCTGCACCACACAGGGCCACCTGCAGACATAACAGGGCCAACCCCACCGGACACTGGCTTTGACATCAGTAACGACGAGGGACTGAGGCGATTCACCTTGTCACATCTGACTGCCTCTCACCGGAAACTGTCTTTGACATCAGTAACGACGAGCGACTGAGGGGATTCACCTTGTCACATCTGACTGCCTCTCACCGGACACTGTCTTTGACGTCAATAACGACGAGGGATTGAGGCGATTCACCTTGTCACATCTGACTGCCTCTCACCGGAAACTGGCTTTGACATCAGTAACGACGAGCGACTGAGGGGATTCACCTTGTCACATCTGACTGCCTCTCACCGGACACTGTCTTTGACATCAGTAACGACGAGCGACTGAGGGGATTCACCTTGTCACATCTGACTGCCTCTCACCGGACACTGGCTTTGACGTCAATAACGACGAGGGACTGAGGCGATTCACCTTGTCACATCTGACTGCCTCTCAACGGACACTGGCTTTGACATCAGTATTTACAATTACATAATCCGATAAAAGCATTTCAAACGATCCCCGGGGCTTCACTGATGATAATGCAGGCTGAACAGAGGGTCAGGCATTCACTTGGGGCGCCGATACGATACAGCGATGGTATCGTGTCCGTAGTCTGTCCATGTCGTGTCGGTATTGAGTCTGGAGCTTGTCAGTATCGTGTCTGTCTCTTAGATGTTAGTGACAAGTGGTAAGCAGTCTAATGTTATTTGATGCATGGTGGTAGCAGCAAGTGGGAACCAATGTAATGTTCTCATGTGCTGCATGGTGGTAGTGACAAGTGGTAACCAGTCTAATGTTCTCATGTGCTGCATGGTGGTAGTGACAAGTGGTAACCAATCTAATGTTCTCATGTGCTGCATGGTGGTAGTGACAAGTGGTAACCAGTCTAATGTTCTCATGTGCTGCATGGTGGTAGTGACAAGTGGTAACCAGTCTAATGTTCTCATGTGCTGCATGGTGGTAGTGACAAGTGGTAACCAATCTAATGTTCTCATGTGCTGCATGGTGGTAGTGACAAGTGGTAACCAGTCTAATGTTCTCATGTGCTGCATGGTGGTAGCAGCAAGGGGTAACCAATCTAATGTTCTCATGTGCTGCATGGTGGTAGTAACAAGTGGTAACCAGTCTAATGCTCTAATGTTCTCAGGTGCTGCATGGTGGTAGTAACAAGTGGTAACCAGTCTAATGTCATCATGTGCTGCATGGTGGTAGTGACAGGTGGTAACCTGTCTAATCTTCTCATGTGCTGCATGGTGGTAGTGACAAGTGGTAACCAGTCTAATGTTCTCATGTGCTGCATGGTGGTAGTAACAAGTGGTAACCAGTCTAATGTTCTCATGTGCTGCATGGTGGTAGCAGCAAGTGGTAACCAATCTAATGTTCTCATGTGCTGCATGGTGGTAGTGACAAGTGGTAACCAGTCTAATGTTCTCATGTGCTGCATGGTGGTAGTGACAAGTGGTAACCAGTCTAATGTCATCATGTGCTGCATGGTGGTAGTGACAAGTGGTAACCAATCTAATGTTCTCATGTGCTGCATGGTGGTAGTGACAGGTGGTAACCAGTCTAATGTTCTCATGTGCTGCATGGTGGTAGTGACAAGTGGTAACCAGTCTAATGTTCTCATGTGCTGCATGGTGGTAGCAGCACGTGGTAACCAATCTAATGTTCTCATGTGCTGCATGGTGGTAGTGACAAGTGGTAACCAGTCTAATATGCTCATGTGCTGCATGGTGGTAGCAGCAAGTGGCAACCAATCTAATGTTCTCATGTGATGCATGGTGGTAGTGACAAGTGGTAACCAGTCTAATGTTCTCATGTGCTGCATGGTGGTAGCAGCAAGTGGTAATCAATCTAATGTTCTCATGTGCTGCATGGTGGTAGTGACAAGTTGTAACCAGTCTAGTGTTCTCATGTGCTGCATGGTGGTAGTGACAAGTGATAACCAGTATAATGTTCTCATGTGCTGCATGGTGGTAGTGAAAGGTGGTAACCAGTCTCATGTTCTCATGTGCTGCATGGTGGTAGTAACACGTGGTAACCAATCTAATGTTCTCAGGTGCTGGATGGTGGTAGCAGCAAGTGGTAACCAGTCTAATGTTCTCATGTGCTGCATGGTGGTAGTGACAGGTGGTAACCTGTCTAATGTTCTCATGTGCTGCATGGTGGTAGTAACAAGTGGTAACCAATATAATGTTCTCATGTGCTGCATGGTGGTAGTAACAAGTGGTAACCAGTCTAATGTTCTCATGTGCTGCATGGGGGTAGCAGCAAGGGGTAACCCATCTAATGTTCTAATGTGCTGCATGGTGGTAGTAACAAGTGGTAAACAGTCTAATGTTCTCATGTGCTGCATGGTGGTAGTAACAAGTGGTAACCAATATAATGTTCTCATGTGCTGCATGGTGGTAGTAGCAAGTGGTAACCAATCTACTGTTCTCAGGTGCTGCATGGTGGTAGTGACAAGTGGTAACCAGTCTAATGTCATCATGTGCTATATGCTGGTAGTGACAAGTGGTAACCAGTCTAATGTTCTCATGTGCTGCATGGTGGTAGCAGCAAGTGGTAACCAATCTAATGTTCTCATGTGATGCATGCTGGTAGTGGCAAGTGGTAACCTGTCTAATGTTCTAATGTGATGCATGGTGGTAGCAACAACTGCTATCCAGTCTAATGTTCTCATGTGCTGCTTGGTGGTAGTAACAAGTGGTAACCAGTCTAATGTTCTCATGTGCTGCATGGTGGTAGCAGCAAGTGGTAACCAAGGCAGGAGGGAGATTAAGGTGTCCCAGAATACCCCACACATCAGGTGTAACAAATAGAATGTCCTCCGGTAGGATGTTACTGGAGAAAGAAAGCTCACGTTGACAGCACCCCAGCACCGCGGCTGGAAATGGCGACAATCCGAGTGTCAGTCTCTGGTAACGGAGGTTTTTAGTAGAGCGCTTACTACATAATAGGCTTCAACATCTCAGTCTAAGAACACTCCCACACACTCGCCCTCCATAGGTGAGTCACTGTAATATCTATACATATGAGAGGTATAAAGTACTGATGCAAATATTATTCATATCTGTAATTCTCCTGTTTATTATTAATATTCAACTTCTATTCCTGTAACCTCCTTTGATATGTTCCTTTGTGGTTGAGTTACTGGAGGCTGGGGTGCAGCCTGGAGAGCACGAGGTCTGCTTCCAAGCACCTCCCCTACTCCCCTCCTGCCCTCCTCCCCTCCAGGTGGCACTTCACCCCGTTACTAACAAACAATAAATATTCTGAAATATCAGAGAATATGTCTAGATATGAATAATAACATCTATGTGTACTGCAGATAACATGTGTGGCGACCACTGAATTGTACATACTGTATGTATATTGCTCCTTGTGTGGGTGGTTGGGGGCACTTAAAGAAAACCAGAGCTCCAGTTGACTCCTTAGTACAGTTCAAGAGGCACATCTCATGGTGTTCACAGAGATCATGGCGATCAGTACTCCGGGAGGTTAGCCAATCAGCAGTCAGCGAGGTAAGCTATTATTGGATAAGAAGCTGTCATTCGATAAACTGCTATTGGATAAGCTGACGTGCCCTGTTTTGGATTCAGAGATAAAGTGATGATAGCTTCAGACACTGCGGGGCTCTCATGTAGTTCACGTCGTAATTTCTTCTCACTTTGCTGTGTATTTTAACTTCCTGCAGCCATTTGTGAAACTTATCACCACTTCTAACTTATATGCAACATTCAAAGCTATACTGTTTATAATATCTATGGCAACCAGTAAATATTACAGTGTCTTAGAAAAGTCATGTCTTAGGAAAAATGGCATGTATCGCATCTCCATCTCATGCCTTAGATAGGCCAAGCACTGCTCAGTGTCAGGATAATCAGGCTGATAATGTGACTGAGTGCGATAATGCATCCTGATCTCAATGGCGCTGTAGCCCAGTGAGGCAGCACTATACAACCGCGGAGAGACTGCACTAACTATAACAAGTAATTTGTTTTCTGCTATTACCCCAAGTGTCACTTGGGTCTAAAATCCCAATTAATCAAACCTATTAGTCTGTCAGTCTGCCTTTGTGATGTTAGCTTGCTGAAAACCAACTACAGAAAGCTTCTCTCTGTTTGCTTTGCCTCGCCTTCTACGTAACATGTCAGCCATAACGGTGATAAATTGCTGTGTTATATTAGAGAGTAACTCACGATTCATTCAAGAACCTTCGTTTGTTCATCTTTTTTTCTGTGGCAAGCATGTTGTCAACAAAAGTTGAAAACCATCTCCCGCAACAATCATGTCAGCCTCCAGTCTGGTACAACTTGAAAGGGCCACATCTGTCAGCTCTCTATCATCTAGTTAGTCAGCTATATATAGGCTGATATAACATGCATGACCACAGCTGTCAGCTCTCTATCATCTAGTTAGTCAGGTATATACAGGCAGAGCTGTCAGCTCTCTATCATCTAGGTAGTCAGGTATATAGAGGCTGATATAGCATGCATGACCACAGCTGTCAGCTCTATATCATCTAGTCAGTCAGGTATATACAGCTGATAACATGCAGACGCCTCTATCATCTAGTTAGTCAGGTATATACAGGCAGAGCTGTCAGCTCTCTATCATCTAGTTAGCAGGTATATACAGGCTGATATAGCATGCATGACCACAGCTGTCAGCTCTATATCATCTAGTCAGTCAGGTATATACAGGCTGATATAGCATGCATGACCACAGCTGTCAGCTCTCTATCATCTAGTTAGTCAGGTATACACAGGCAGAGCTCTCAGCTCTCTATCATCTAGGTAGTCAGGTATATAGAGGCTGATATAGCATGCATGACCACAGCTGTCAGTTATCTATCCTCTAATTAGTCAGGTATATACAGGGAGAGCTGTCAGCTCTCTATCATCTAGTTAGCAGGTATAACCACAACCAAGCTGATATAGCATGCATGACCACAGCGTCAGCTCTCTATCATCTAGTAGTCAGGTATATACAGGCTGATATAGCATGCATGACCACAGTGTCATTATCTATCCTCTATTGTCAGGTATAACAGAACAGCTGTCAGCTCTCTATCACTAGTTAGCAGGTATATACAGGCTGATATAGCATGCATGACCACAGCTGTCAGCTCTCTATCATCTAGTCAGTCAGGTATATACAGGCTGATATAGCATGCATGACCACAGCTGTCAGCTCTCTATCATCTAGTTAGTCCGGTATATACAGGCAGAGCTCTCAGCTCTCTATCATCTAGGTAGTCAGGTATATACAGGCTGATATAGCATGCATGACCACAGCTGTCAGTTATCTATCCTCTAATTAGTCAGGTATATACAGGAAGAGCTGTCAGCTCTCTATCATCTAGTTAGCAGGTATATACAGGCTGATATAGCATGCATGACCACAGCTGTCAGCTCTATATCATCTAGTCAGTCAGGTATATACAGGCTGATATAGCATGCATGACCACAGCTGTCAGCTCTCTATCATCTAGTTAGGCAGATATATACAGGTTGATATAGCATGTTTGACCACAGCTGTCAGCTCTCTATCATCTAGTTAGTCAGGTATATACAGGCAGAGCTCTCAGCTCTCTATCATCTAGGTAGTCAGGTATATACAGGCTGATATAGCATGCATGACCACAGCTCTCAGTTCTCAATCCTCTAGTTAGTCAGGTATATACAGGAAGAGCTGTCAGCTCTCTATCATCTAGTTAGTCAGGTATATACAGGCTGATATAGCATTCATGACCACAGCTGTCAGCTCTCTATCATCTAGTCAGTCACGTATATACAGGCTGATATAGCATGCATGACCACAGCTGTCAGCTCTCTATCATCTAGTTAGTCAGGTAAATACAGGCATAGCTGTCAGCTTTCTATCATATAGTTAGTCAGGAATATAGGGGCAGAGCTGTCAGCTCTCTATCATCTAGTTAGTCAGGTATATACAGGCTGATATAGCATGAATGACCACAGCTGTCAGCTCTCTATCTTCTAATTAGTCAGGTATATACCGACTGATATATCATGAATGACGAAAGTTGTCAGTTCACTAGCCCATGTATGTCGAGTTGTAATGTGAGTGTTATTAGCAGTTTCTACTCAATTCGAAGGGCCATCCCCAAAGACGTGAACAACTTAGAGAGTAGGAGAGAGTGTGAGTGTAAATACTGAAAGAGCAAGAGGGCTTGGTTGGTTGTTGGAGTTCTACGTCCTGGCAACATCTAAGGTCATATCAGGATGGGTGCAAGAGAGTGGTGCAAGAGAGTAAATAATTTGAGAGTGAGAGTGAGAGTGAGTGATAGAGAAAATCAACTCATGAAAGGACGAGTCAAATTGTGAGCAGCCTATTTACAGAATGTCGTTTGTGTCCAGAATAATTGGAATCATTCATATAATTCGTTCCATTTAGTCCCTACATTTCCGTTCTACGCACCTTAAAGGTTAAACTACCGCTTTCAATCAGTGTTAGCCGCAGCAGACGGCTTTGAGAGGAAGCAGACGACAACTTGAAAGCGCCCAGCCTCGCTTTCGTCTCCCACCATGACGGCCTCATGGCCGGCCTCCCCGGCCTCCCCGGCCTCCCCAGCCTCCCCGGTATCCCCGGCCTCGGACTCTTGGCTCCAAAGGCACTACATACACCGGCTAATGTCGCGCCCTGCCGTGCGCAGATCTCATCTGTACCGACACTGTGCACACGGCGACGCCAGCGCCAACATCCTGACTGCTGTGGAGATTAATAGAACTCAAGTAGCAGTCACGTGAATTGTAGAGAGGTGCGTGCACAGACAGGGAGCAGCCTGTTACCACTTCCCGGAGGCGCAGTGTCAGGGTGTGTGTGCTGTGTGTGGTGTGTGTGATGTGTGGTGTGTGGTGTGTTGTGTGGTGTGTAGTGGTGTGTAGTTGTGTGTGTGGTGTAGTGGTGTGTAGTGGTGTGTAGTGGTTGTAGTGGGTTGTAGTGGGTGTAGTGGTTGTAGTGGGGTGTAGTGGTATGTAGTGGTGTGTAGTGGTGTGTGGTGTGTAGTGGTGGGTAGTGGTGTGTAGTGGTGTGTAGTGATATGTAGGGGTGTGTATTGGTGTGCCCTGATATGTAGTGGTGTGTAGTGGTGTGTAGTGGTGCGTGGTGTGGTAAATGGTGGTGTGTGGTGGTGTGTAGTGGTATATGTGGTGTAGTGGTGTGTAGTGGTGTGTAGTGGTGTGTGGTGTGCGGTGTGGTGTGTAGTGATTTGTTGTGGTGCGTATTGTGTAGTGGTGTGTAGTTGTGTGTAGTGGTGAGTAGTGATGATTAGTGGTGCGTAGTGGTATGTAGTGGTGTGTAGTGGTGTGTAGTGGTGTGTAGTGGTGTGTAGTGGTGTGTAGTGGTGTGTAGTGGTGTGTAGTGGTGTGTAGTGGTGTGTAGTGGTGTGTAGTGGTGTGTAGTGGTATGTAGTGGTATGTAGTGGTGTGTGGGTGTGTAGTGGTGTTTAGGGGTGTGTAGTGGTGTCTAGTGGTGTGTATGGTATAGTTGGGTGTAGTTGTGTGTAATGGTGTGTGTGGTGTGTGTGGTGTGTAGTGGTGTGTAGTGGTGTGTAGTAGTATGTAGTGGTGTGTAGTGGTGTGTAGTAGTATGTAGTGGTGTGTAGTGGTGTGTAGTGGTGTGTAGTGGTGTGTAGTGGTATGTAGTGGTGTGTGGGGGTAGTGATGTGTAAGTTGGGTGTAGTGGTGTGTAGTTGGGTGTAGTGGTATGTGTGGTGTGTGTGTGTAGTGGTGTGTAGTGGTGTGTAGTGGTGTGTAGTGGTGTGTAGTGGTGTCTATTGGTGTGTAGTGGTGTGTAGTGGGGTGTAGTGGTGTGTAGTGGTGTGTAGTGGTGTGTAGTGGTGTGTAGTGGGGTGTCGTGGTATGTAGTGGTGTGTAGTGGTGTGTATGGTGTAGTTGTGTGTAGTTGTGCGTAGTGGTATGGAATGGTGGGTAGTGGCGTGTAGTGGTGTGTAGTGCTATGTAGGGGTGTGTAGTGGTGTGCCCTGATATGTAGTGGTGTGTAGGGGTGTGTAGTGGTGCGTGGTGTGGTAAGTGGTGGTGTGTGGTGGTGTGTAGTGGTATATGTGGTGTAGTGGTGTGTAGTGGTGTGTAGTGGTGTGTGGTGTGCGGTGTGGTGTGTAGTGATTTGTTGTGGTGCATATTGTGTAGTGGTGTGTAGTTGTGTGTAATGGTGAGTAGTGATGATTAGTGGTATGTAGTGGTGTGTAGTGGTATGTAGTGGTGTGTAGTGGTGTGTAGTGGTGTGTAGTGGTATGTAGTGGTGTGTGGGTGTAGTGATGTGTAAGTTGGGTGTAGTGGGGTGTAGTGGTGTGTATGGTGTAGTTGGGTGTAGTGGTATGTGTGGTGTGTGGTGTGTAGTGGTGTGTAGTGGTGTGTAGTGATGTGTAGTGGTGTGTAGTGGGGTGTAGTGGTATGTAGTGGTGTGTAGTGGTGTGTATGGTGTAGTTGTGTGTAGTTGTGCGTAGTGGTATGTGTAGTGTGTGTGGTGTAGTGGTGTGTAGTGGTGTGTAGTGGTGGATGGTGGTGTGTAGGGGTGTGTAGTGGTGTGCAGTGGTGCATAGTGATGTGTAGTGATGTGTGGTGTGGTGTGTAGTTGTTTGGTGTGTGGTGTGGTGTGGTGTGGTATGCGGCTGCATCGTGTACGGTGTGAGGTGTTGTGGTGGTGTGGTGGTGTGTGGTGTTGTGGTGGTGTGGTGGTGTGTGGTGTTGTGTGGCTTGGTGTTCTATGTGGTTGTATGACCCTGTATGGCACTATGTGCATATGTGGCTGTATGGTGGTATGTTGGTCTCAACTGGTACCCTCCCTCCTATGTATTGTGTATGTAAGAACTACTGCTAATGTCAACCGGCACCCTCCCTCCTATGTATTGTGTATGTAAGAACTAGTGCTAATGTCAACTGGTACCCTCCCTCCTATGTATTGTGTATATAAGAACTACTGCTAATGTCAACTGGCACCCTCCCTCCTATGTATTGTGTATATAAGAACTATTACTAATGTCAACTGGCACCCTCCCTCCTATGTATTGTGTATATAAGAATTACTGCTAATGTAATCTGGTACCCTCCCTCCTATGTATTGTGTATATAAGAGCTACTGCTAATGTCAACTGGCATCCTCCCTCCTATGTATTGTGTATATAACAACTACTGCTAATGTCAACTGGTACCCTCCCTCCTATGTATTGTGTACATAAGAACTACTGCTAATGCCAACTGGTACCCTCCCTCCTATGTATTGTGTATATAACAACTACTGCTAGTATCAAGTGGCACCCTCCCTCCTATGCATTGTGTATATAACAACTACTGCTATTCGTGAATGGGCACTGTATTATGGACTAAGGGATAGGGAAGTTACATAGCGTAGGGACGTTCATAGGGACTGCATACTATGCTATAATGCATAGGGCAGTGTCATAGGATAGGGACGTGCATAGGGACTGTGTACTATACTCTAATGGATAGTGCAGTGTCATAGGGTAAGGACGTGTATAGGGACTGCATACTATACTCTAATGGATAGGGCAGTGTCATAGAATAGGGACGTGCATAGGGACTGTGTACTATACTCTAATGGATAGTGCAGTGTCATAGAATACGGACGTGCATAGGGAATGTGTACTATACTCTCACGAATAGGGCAGTGTCATAGAATAGGGATGTGCATAGGTACTGCATACTATACTCTAATGGATAGGACACTGTCATAGGATAGTGACGTGCATAGGGACTATGTACTATACTCTAATGGATAGGGCAGTGTCATAGGATAGGGACATACATAGGGACTGCATATTATACTCTAATGTATAGGGCAGTGACACAGGCTAAGGATGTGCATAGGGACTGCATACTATACTCTAATGGATAGGGCAGTGTCATAGGGTAAGGTCGTGATAGGGACTGTGTACTATACTATAATGGATAGGGCAGTGTCATAGTGTAAGGATGTGCATAGGGACTGCGTACTATACTATAATGGATAGGCAGTATCATAGGGTAAGGATGTGCCTTGGGACTGTATACTATACTCTAATGGATAGGGCAGTGCCATAGGGTAAGGACGTGCATAGGGAATGCATACTATACTCTAATGGATAGGGCAGTGTCATAGGGTAAGGATGTGTATAGGGACTGCACACTATACTATAATGGATATGGCAGTGTCATAGAATAGGGACGTGCATAGGGAGTGCATACTATACTACAATGGTTAGGCAGTGTCATAGGGTAAGGATGTGCATAGGGACTGCAAACTATACTATAATGCATAGGGCAGTGTCATAGGACAAGGATGTGCATAGGGACTGCAGGCAGTGTCATAGTAAGATTGCAAGGGACTGCGTACTATACTATAATGCATAGGGCAGTGTCATATGACAAGGATGTGCATAGGGACTGCCTATTATATTATGATGGATAGGGCAGTGTCATAGGGTAAGGATGTGCATAGGGACTGCATACTTTACTATGATGGATAGGGCAGTGTCATAGGGTAAGGATGGCCATGGAATTTCTGTCAGCTTTGTGATGATGTCCTTTTTGATAGCAAAGCCCACTCCGGCCTCCCTTCTCTCTCCTTCGGGTTTGCCACTCCAGAAGAAAAAGTATTCCAAGTCATTGAGACTACCAGACTCGGAGAACCTTGTTTCGCATAGGGTGGCGATGTCGATGTTGTATTTTGCTAGTTCCATTGCTACTAGTGCGTACGTCTTTCTGGTCGGTCAGCTGCTTCTCGGTCGAGGAGAGTCCTGAAGTTCCATTGAGCAATTCTCAGTAGTTGTGTTGTGTTGCATTGTGTTCCTCCTAGCTGATTTTCCGCTGTCGACGGAAGATGAGTCCGAGCTGCGCGGTCCTTGGTAACCCAGGGGACACCCGAGCCGGTATGGTGTTTTGTGCAGTTGTATATTTCATGAAAGCTGCCTGCAAAAGTGTTGAAGTGCTGCTGGCTTTTGCAAGTTACCAGCGGCACTCTCTCGGGGAGCAACTAGAGGTTTCAGACCGGCAAGAACATGTCCAGACAAGCGCAAAACTATTTGTCCCAGCAGTGGCTGGTCGGAAGATGTTGGGAGTTCCATACATCAACTGCCCTTAATGCTGCCACAGTGACATGGGTTTCTGTTTAGGGTTTGCTCCCTTAGCCTTCGGTTCTGTCAAGAACCTGTACCACAAGGCAATGGTTTACAACTCTGCAGGGCAGGGGCATCAAACTCCCTGAGATATTTCAATACCTGCAATACCTGCATATACCTGCAATACCTGCATATATATATATATATGTATATAAATATATATGTATGTACATGTATATGTATGTGTATGTATGTGTGTATGTGTGTATTTATATGTATGTGGATGTATGTATATGTATGTATATGTATGGATATGTATGTGTGTATGCATGTATGTATATCTATATAAATGCATGTATATGCATGTACATGCATATGTATGTATGTATCTGTATCTATTTATATGTATGTGTGTATGTATGTCAATGTATGTGTATGCATGTGTATGCATGTGTATGCATGTGTATGCATATATATATTGGTATGCAAAAAATATATCTAAATGATGTACAACAGTCCCCACAGGACCTCCCCCAGTAGCAAGAGGAAGTATATGAGTGGACCAGAGACCAGCATATACCCCCATGGTTGACTGGAGGTTCCTCTATTGTTTGGGATTTATGCCTATACCAACACATTACTATCATGGGCAGTTCTGTCCTGTATGCATGTGATGTAACTAATGAATTATTTCCTAATATTCACTGTTAATTTACTCAATGCGGTCCCAACTAAATGTCCTGGGAATATCTAGGAAATTAGATATAATTATTTGCTTTCTAGTGATGTACTCCAATATGAAAACACCCCAAAGCTCAGTGTGGCACAACCATATTTTTTAACCTAGGCTTAGTATAAAATTCGACCTTGGTAATTTGAACGGGGGGTCGAATTAGGTATTTAACCACCATAGCCCAACGAGGTAAGCTCTCCAACCTGTTAACCGAGTTTTAGCTGCGGAGAATGATCGGATAATCATAAATTAAAGTTTGGCTTATTTCAGCTGAATGTGGAAGTTGATGTTTGCGCTTCTGGTTTTAACCAGCTTAGATTGTTGTTTGTTCGAATTTCAGCGGGGCTCTGCAACATTGGCCGTAATCGATTAACACGACCCGGGCGACTCAATCAATAGGATACAGCTATAATAGGCCTTGGACCTGTTAGCCGCTCTTAATTAATAGAAATGGAGACAGTTCTTCAGATGTGGTCGATCGTAGCAACTGTCACTGGCTCCAAGATATATGTAATGCTTGACCAGTATGCATCCAGTCGGGACTTGAAACAGTTCACCGACTCTGCTGATACGACACTCTCCAGCAGGTCATTCCACAGGTCAACCACCCTAAAGCCGAAAAAGTTGTGTCGCAGGTCCAGTCTGGAGTACCGCTTCCTCAGCTTCAGGGAGTGCCCTCTGGTCCTGGTGTTGGAGTCTCTGATAAGGGGGCCGCCTGTCTTGTAGATACCATGGAGATATTTGAATACTTCAATCATATCCCCCCGGGCCCGTCTGTAGTACATGCTTGGGATCTTCAAATGACGCATACGTTGTTCATAGGGTATTGCATCGAATCCATGTACAAGCTTCGTTGCCCTTCTTTGGATCCTCTCAATTGACTCAGCATCCTTCCTGTAGAGTGGTGACCACACAACATTTCCATATTCCAAAAGTGGACGTGCAAGGGATGTGTACAGTCTGCGTACAACATCCTCGTCTAGGTATGTGTACGATCTTCGAATGATAGCCAGTATTCCATTAGCTCTGTTGGCGGCTTCCTGGATGTGGTCGCTGAATGTCAGTTTGTTGTCCACCTTGACACCCAAGTCCTTTTCTATCATTGTTTCGGAGAGCGGAACATTATTCACACCATCGTTCATTACATAGATGTGCTTGCTGTTTTTGCCCCCTAAATGCATCACTTTGCATTTTGAAGCATTAAACTTCAGCTGCCAATCACTTGACCACTTCTGCATGTTGTTGAGGTCCTTCTGCAAGTCCTGTGAGTCACTACCTTTCTCCATACGGCGGAATACTTTGGTATCGTCAGCAAACATTTGGACCATAGAATGTACAACCTCTGGTAAGTCATTGATATATATCACAAATAAGACCGGTCCAAGCACGCTGCCCTGAGGTATTCCGCTTTTCACCGGGCACCATCCTGATGGTTTGCCATTTACAATGACTCGCTGTCTTCTGTTGCTCAGAAAATCCTTGATCCAGTGTAGGACATCTCCTCTTATGCCATAGCCGTGCAGTTTTTTTAGCAGTCGCTGGTGTGGAACAGTGTCGAATGCTTTTTGGAAATCTAGATAAATAGCAGTCTAATAGCATCCAGATCTCCAAAGTCATCAATAACGCGGGTCCACTCATCCATACATGCCAGTAGTTGGGTCATACAAGATCTTCCTTGCACAAAGCCATGCTGCTGTGTTGATAGGAGGTTGTTTTCGACAAGATGAGCCATGATAGAATCTCTTATTATTGATTCCAGCAACCTACACACTACAGATGTTAGACTGATTGGCCTATAGTTTCCTGGATCACTTCTGTTACCCTTTTTGAAGATGGGAGCCACATGTCCGTCCTTCCTCGGGTCATCTGAGTCGTCAGAATTTCAAATAGAACACTGCAAGTGGAGTAAACAAATACAGGTGCAGTGTGCAAAACAGCCCGACCCCAGTAACCCACCTCTTGGCTGGGGTTTGCAAGGAGCTATGACGTCACATCTGCGCTGGTACCATCCTGCAGGATAACAGCCCCCGGTACCAGTCATACATATTTCTTTTGGTAATAACATAGATTAATAAAATGGGAATAGCACTAAACTATACCAGGATGTACGCATGCACCAAAAAGTGGCTCGGGTGACCAGAGTCGATTAATCGATTACGCCCATTGTGTTCTGCAGGGCCCGTATTCATGTAGTGTGCCAGGCGTAGCCGGTGCTACACGCAGCTCTGGGCCCGTATTCATGTGCTCGTGCCAGGGCCTTAACTGTGGCTACGGTAGCCCCACACGGCTAACGGTGGAAAATCTGTATTCATGTGCATGTGCCAGCGATAGCCGCCGACCGTAGCCTAGGCTAAGCTACCCTGATTTCAAGTCAGGTTTAACTGCTAGTCGCGCCGGTTAGTGTGCGTGTGTGGCTCTCAATCTATTCAATGTGATCATATTTAACAGATTTACATATGCAATAAGTGAAATTTAATCAAATTAACCCTAAATTTGAACCGATATTAACGCCGCCGCCTTCATGGTGTCAAATCGGTGAATGTAAACTAAACAAATCGCCGCCGCCGCTGCATTGACGTCGATATCCACACTGTCAAAATCAACAAAACATCGCCGCCGCCGCCGCATGGGCGGCAATGTATTAGGCCCAAATCTATTCAATGCTATCATATTTAACAGAATTACATACGCAATAAGTGAAATTTTATCAAATTAACCCTAAATTCGAACCGATATTAAGGCCGCCGCCACTTTGGCGGCATTATTCATATTGTCGACTCGAGGGAGTTCCCAAATCTATAAATAATTTCACGGTTAGCTATCTGCACCGGCTGCAACATTGGTGAATATGACTGTACCTAATTAACCGGCCCTGTCCTAGCCACGGATAGCTACCCCAGAGCTAGCGTGTAGCACCTGCTACGCCTGGCACCAATACATGAATACGGGCCCTGGGGTAGCTATCCGCGGCTAGCGGCGGGTTGGAGAAATAGGTCAAGTCGTATTCACCAATGTCCAAGCCGCCGCGATAGCTAACCGTGAGTTTATTTATAGATTTGGGAATTCCCTCGATTTGACAATATGAATAACGCCGCCAATATCAAGTTTAGGATATATAATTCTGTCAAATATGATAGCATTGAATAGATTTGGGCCTAATATATAGCCACCAATTTGGTGGCGGCGGCGGCGGTGGCGGCGGTGATTTGTTTTGTTTAATTTTCGATTGAAGTGTGGCTCTCGCTGCACGCCAGCGGCGGGTTAATATTGCGCCCATACGAGATTAATTTCATGAAATTTCACTTATTGCATATGTAATTCTGTTAAATATGATAGCATTGAATAGATTTGGGCCTCATGTATAGCCGCCGATTCGGCGGCGGCAGCGACGATGTGTGTTTTGTTGATAAGCAAACAGTATGGATATCGACGTCGAAGCGGCGGCAGCGATTTGTTTACTTTACATTCGTCGATTCGAAAATATTAATATCACTGCTGATGCGGCGGCAGCGTTAATATCACTTCGAATTTAGGGTTACTTTGATGAAATTTCACTTATTGCGAATTTAATTCTGTCAAATATGACAGCTACCCTGTTTTCATATCTAGTTTAAGGCTGGTGTTAGGTACCGATTAGGTCCAAATCTATTCAATGCGATCATATTTGACAGATTTACATACGCAATAAGTGAAATTTAATCAAATTAACCCTAAATTCGAACCGATACTAACGCTGCCGCCGCATCGGCGGCGAAATTAATATTGTCAAATCGAGGAATGTACACAAAACAAGTCCCTGCCTCCGCATCGACGTCGATATCCATGCTGTTTAACATCAACAAAACATAGCTGCCGCCACCATGTATTAGGCCCAAATCTATTCAATGCGATCATATTTAACAGAATTACGTACGCCATAAGTGAACATTTTTCAATTTAACCCTAAATTGAACCGATATTAACGGGCGCGCATTGGCGCGTTATTTATTGTCGACTCGAGGGATTTCAAATCTATAAATAACTTCGGTTAGATACGGTATGACTTGGTGCATACGACTTGACCTAATTAACCAAGGCCTCCTAGCGCGGATAGCTACCCAGTGCTCGTGTGTAGCCGGGTACGCGTAGCTACCCAGGCATAGGACGTGTGGATGTATATGAGCGGGGGTAGGTAGCGGAGGTTAGGGTTAGCTGTTGTGTAGCATGGGGTTAACGGCAGAGGTTAATTAGGTCAATCGGTATTCACCAATGATGCAGCCGGGCCGGATAGCTACCCGTTCGATTATTTATAGATTTGGGAATTCCCTTCAGTCGCTGCGGCGGCGGCGACTTGTTTACTTTACATTCGTCGATTCGAAAATATTAATATCGCCGCCGTTACGGCGTCAGGGTTAATATCGGTTCGCATTTAGGGTTAATTTGAGCAAATTTCACTTATTGCGTATTTAAATGTATCAAATATGATCGCATTGAATAGATTTGGGCATACGGAATTCACGCCGATTCGGCGGCGACGGCGGCGGCCATTTTTGCGCCGATTTGTGTACTTTACATTCGGCGATTCGAAAATATTAATATCGACGCCGTTACGGCGTCAGCATTAATATCGGTTCGCATTTAGGGTTAATTTGAATAAATTTCACTTATTGCGTATGTAATTCTGTTAAATATGACAGCATTGAATAGATTTGGGCGTAAGGAATTCACGCCGATTCGGCGGCGACGGCGGCGGCCATTTTTGCGCCGATTTGTGTACTTTACATTCGTCGATTCGAAAATATTAATATCGCCGCCTTTGCGGCAGCAGCGTTAATTTCGCTTCGCATTTAGGGTTAATTTGACCAAATTTCACTTATTGTGTATGTAAATCTATCAAATATGATCGCATTGAATAGTTTCAGAGCCACACATGCTCACTACCCCTCGGGGTAGTGGCTTACACCTGCTTCGAAATTGGGGTAGGGTACCCTCCGGTTAGAGCCCCAGGGTAGTGCTACCCCAAGCTCATGAATACGATTTTCCACCCTTAGCCGGGGGGGTAGTGTACCCCCCGGTTAGAGCCCCAGGGTAGCGCTACCCTGAGCTCATGAATACGGCCCCTGAAGGGTAAGGGTTAGCAGACATTAGTGGTGTAAGTGTCGGCAAGTGCCACATACACAGGTAAGTGTGGGTAGGTGCATTTTGAGGTGAGGTGCACTCACCTCCCTAGATAATTTAATGGTTTAGGACGCTCCCCCCGTAATAGCACACATGTGGGTTCGAGATGAGTAAAGTTTCCCTTCATTTGGAAAACATTTCCTGACGATGACACCTAAGTAATACGCTTATAAATATCGCCATGAAGGTGCTCCAAGCATCTGCCTAGAGCTCGTCATGAAGGTGTTCCAAGCATGTGCCTAGAGCTCGTCATAAAGGTGCTCCAATCATCGGCCTAGAACTGGCCATGAAGGTGCTCCAAGCATCTGCCTAGAGCTCGTCATGAAGGTGCTCCAAGCATCTGCCTAGAGCTTGTCATAAAGGTGCTCCAGGCATCTGCCTAGAGCTCGTCATAAAGGTGTTCCAAGCATCTGCCTAGAGCTTGTCATGAAGGTGCTCCAGGCATCTGCCTAGAGCTCGTCATGAAGGTGCTCCAAGCATCTGCCTAGAGCTCGTCATGAAGGTGCTCCAATCATCTGCCTAGAGCTCCTCATGAAGGTGCTCCAAGCATCTGCCTAGAGCTGGCCATAAAGGTGTTCCAAGCATCTGCCTAGAGCTGGCCATAAAGGTGTTCCAAGCATCTGCCTAGAGCTGGCCATAAAGGTGATCCAAACATCTGTCTAAAGCTTGTCATAAAGGTGCTCCAAGCATCTGCCTAGAGCTCGTCATAAAGGTGCTCCAAGCATCTGCCTAGAGCTTGCCATAAAGGTGATCCAAGCATCTGCCTAGAGCTGGCCATAAAGGTGCTCCAAGCATCTGCCTAGAGATCGCGATAAAGGTGCTCCAAGCATCTGCCTAGAGCTGGCCATGAAGGTGCTCCAAGCATCTGCCTAGAGCTGGCCATAAAGGTGCTCCAAGTATCTGCCTAGAGATCGCGATAAAGGTGCTCCAAGCATCTGCCTAGAGCTGGCCATAAAGGTGCTCCAAGCATCTGCCTAGAGCTGGCCATGAAGGTGCTCCAAGCATCTGCCTAGAGCTGGCCATGAAGGTGCTCCAAACATCTGTCTAAAGCTTGTCATAAAGATGCTCCAAGCATCTGCCTAGAGCTGGCCATATAGGTGCTCCAAACATCTGCCTAGAGCTCGTCATAAAGGTGATCCAAGCATCTGCCTAGAGCTGGCCATAAAGGTGCTCCAAGCATCTGCCTAGAGCTGGCCTTGAACCTGCATGTCTGCCATTCCGGTGCGACGAGCCGAGTTATTGCCCTGTGGTTGCCCAGAGGCAATCACTCTGTCCACACACGTGGGGCTCGTCGGACGGTCTGGATAGCCAACCCTACCCATCTCCCGTCACCGTCAGTCTTGTAGTTTATTTATGTCCACACGTCACTTTAATGCTCACATAACAAAGTTTGTTTTACTTAGCTACGCCTCTAGAGCACATTGATCGGTTACGGATGTCAAACATATGATTATTCTGACATATTTCTGTAGAGGAAACCGGCTGCTACCACATAGGCTACTCTTTCTGATAAGCAGCAAGGGGTATTTTATATGCATTTTCCCACAGACAGGACAACACATACCACAGCCTTTGATGAACCAGTTGTGGACCACTGATTGGAACGAGAAATAGGAAAAACTGCAAATGTGTTCACTGAGCAGGATCTATCAGATGTCCTACACATTCACAGGTGGACACTCAGGTGGACAAGTTTGCTGGTTTCCGCTCACAACAACATCCGGTGTGTGGTTGGATGGCAGGCTGCCTGATCTAACTCACTTCCGGTAAGTTTGCTGGTTTCCGCTCACAACAACATCCGGTGTGTGGTTGGATGGCAGGCTGCCCGATCTAACTCACTTCCGGTGAGTGTGCTGGTTTCCGCTCACAACAACATCCTGTTTGTAGTTGGAGGGAGGTGACGGGCTATCATGGAGCCTCAATCACGACGACGAGCATTCAATGTAAGAAGCACAGCTTCCACTGCGCGTGTTCCGTGACGTCACGCCACCTGGCGCTCAACGTCTCCTTTCTTTCACTTCCGGTTCTGACAGCGCGCTGTGAACACTCGACACGCGCACGCGCAATGTTTGTTTTGTGTAACGACCCCCTAGCACAAAAAGTAAACATCGGCTATTGGGGGTCGCGCACGCGCAGAGACGCCTTGTGCCACCACGCGCCATTGTGGGTGTGAATGTGACGTCACGAATCACGTGGTTTTGTTAATGAGTCCATGTTGGATGACGGGTTAATGGCTGCAGTGGTGAAGGAAAGAACGCAAAAAGTGCAGATACAGCGAGCGGTGTGCAACATTCTGTAGTGGTCTGCACTGACCTCTCGGTCAAGGAGCCACACAGACAGGTGGGTGGGCATAGGTGGTAACATCAGGGAGCCTAGGAGTAGACTCCTAGGTGGTGTAATGGTTAGCACAGTAACCAGGAATGCAAGAGATGTACGTTCGATTCCTGCTCTTGGCGGAATATTTCCCATTTTCATCACCCACCATAAAAGCATCAAATTTATTAAACCAAAGCCCTTATTTATATTTGACCTGAACTATCTAATTAGATCCCGGTGTTCTCACTACCCATTTGTTGCTGCATAGAAAGGAAGAGTAAGTGAAATTAATAGAAATCTGTCACTTCTGAAGCCTGTGATTACCAATATTGCGATGTACACGCCAAAAGTAACGGGCATGTTCTCAGTTAAAATACTACCAATATTAACCTTTTAAAATAAGACGTAGATTAAACTAAAAGGAAGTAGATTGTATTTACCAAACTCATGTATTTATCTAACGAAAATGTCGGAAACTAAGACCCCTCCAACTTTAATGGGGTAGTCATGTAAGAATCACTCACTCAAGTCACCATCGTCATATTGTGGCATTTCTGAATGGCAGGGCAGAGTGGGACGTAGCTCGGGCGGTAGTGTCCACCTGTGACGGTGTGGGTCATCCTATGGATCCTGCTCAGTGCACCCATTTGCAGTTTTGGCTATTTCTCGTTCCAACCAGTGGTCCACAACTGGTTCATCAAAGGTTGTGGTATGCTATGTCCTGTCTGTGGGAAAGTGCATATAAAAGACCCCTTGCTGCTTATCGGAAAGAGTAGCCTATGTGGCGGCAGCGGGTTTCCTCCAAAGAAATGTCAGAATGACCATATGTTTGATGTCAAATAGGCGATGATGAAAATCAATGTGCTCTAGAGGCGTTGTTAAATAAAAGAAACTTTACTCTGCATTCATTGAAAGGAGATGAGGCCTCATTGTTAATTCAGATGCGAAACCAACGTCGATAAATAAGTTGGCGTCTCACGGGTGCCAGTATAGCTCTGAATGTGGTGCTCCTGCACTATGCTGCTGCGTCTCCTGCGACAGTCGAGCACCGGAAACTGTTAGACAAACGCTGCGTCCATCGCCCGGTAGGGAGCGATGCGGCATGCAGTGCCAATCACACCACCAGTGTGGTTGTAACTATGACAACAGGACGCCCTTTGGCGCCCAGTGCATTGTGGGTATCAGTAACTACTGTTGTCGTAAACCTGGTGGACTGGGACTCTGTTACACGCCGCTACGGGCGCTGCTGGCCACACGGCATTCATCATACTTGGTTATTGTCAGCTTCACCACCAGGGGCATAGCTACATGTCGCACTGTAAACATGCGTGAAAATTTCTCTCAGCGTTATATTGGTTTCCACACCTGCAGATAACTAGTACTTGCATAATATAAATATTACACTCCACATACATTCTAAAACATGTGAGCCTTTTTGAGGGAAGCTGGTTTATAACACCTCATATACCTTTTTAAACAAAATACATCAATGAATAATACTTTCATCTAGAATTGTATTTACCTTGACCAAAAATAAAATGATTGTGAGTTTAAAAATTTGTGAGTGTCTATTGAGTATTGACACAACATTTGATTGTATGTTTTTACATGTAAAAGCGATGGTTTGAATAAAAAATACTAACATTTCTCACCGTGAATATGGCCTATGCTGCTGACACAACGTAAAGCAACCACCAATCGATCAATCAATCATAAATTCTGCTTTATTGATGAATCTTAAAGACGGAGACAACACAGGTTGGTTGGTTGTTGTAGTTTTACGTCTTGGCAACATCTAAGGTCGACAAAACAGTGACTGCCATGTATGTTGTACTGGAGAACACACAATGTTCCGTTGACATCAGCTTCATTTGCAGCCTCTCAATAAGCGAGCAAGTCCATCACTGCTACTAATGAGGTCTCACCACGCATTCTTTGCGTTTGTGTCTCAGTTTACCAGCGGTTCACTTACGTTTCCCTCCAGGATATCGCAAACAGTGTGAACTGACCTGAGATCTGTTGAAACAGCGAGCCATCAAACTGGTCATGGTGAAGCACTGACCTGATGCGCTAAGGTGCATTTATTGCGTCACTTGAAGCATTTAAATCAGCCACATTTACATTACACGCAGCTGCGTCTGGAGGGTAGCGGCTAAATGGTTGCACGTTCATCTGGTGGCCACATCCTTCCATTAGGGAGTCTGTAATCTGAATGGACGCCTTATTAAGAACATATCACGTCCTTACTGCGACCGGAAGCAGTTCCCAATGACAGATTGCATGTTGAAATGGGAAAAAAGGTATGTCTGACAATGAACATTAAGGGATGTTATTAGTGACTTTAATTAATGCTTAGGTGACGGGATCTAGGGCTTTATGTGCAGATAATAGGACAGAGAGAGTGGAATTCACGTAGGTGGAGAAGGCTGGTGAATGGAGACTTTGTATACGAGTAGTAGAATAGGACAGAGAACGTGGAATTCACGTAGGTGGAGAAGGCTGGTGAATGGAGACTTTGTATACGCGTAGTAGAATAGGACAGAGAAAGTGGAATTCACGTAGGTGGAGAAGGCTGGTGAATGGAGACTTTGTATACGAGTAGTAGAATAGGACAGAGAAAGTGGAATTCACGTAGGTGGAGAAGGCTGGTGAATGGAGACTTTGTATACAGGTAGTAGAATAGGACAGAGAAAGTGGAATTCACGTAGGTGGAGAAGGCTGGTGAATGGAGACTTTTTATACGAGTAGTAGAATAGAGAAAGGAGGTTTTATATACGGTTGTATAGGGAAAGGAGGTTTTGTATGATGGTAGTAGAATAGAGAAAGAGATTTTATAGATGGGTAGTACAGGGAACGGAGGTTTTGTATAATGGTAGTAGAATAGAGAAAGGAGGTTTTATAGACGGGTAGTACAGGGAACGGAGGTTTTGCATAATGGTAGTAGAATAGAGAAAGAGCTTTTATAGACGGATAGTACAGGGAACGGAGGTTTTGTATAATGGTAGTATAATAGAGAAAGGAGGTTTTATATACGGTTGTATAGGGAAAGGAGGTTTTGTATAATGGTAGTAGAATAGAGAAAGAGCTTTTATAGACGGGTAGTACACGGAACGGAGGTTTTGTATAATGGTAGTTGAATAGAGAAAGGAGGTTTTATAGACGGGTAGTACAGGGAAAGGAGGTTTTGTATAATGGTAGTAGAATAGAGAAAGAGCTTTTATAGACGGGTAGTACAGGGAACGGAGGTTTTGTATAATGGTAGTAGAATAGAGAAAGCAGGTTTTATAGACGGGTAGTACAGAGAAAGGAGGGTTTGTATAATGGTAGTAGAATATGTAATGTATTGATCTCGGGTCAAAGGTCAGACCGGGTCACGATGAGTGACGTCACCAGGTATGGTTCCAATAAACAGTTACGTTACAGAATCCATTGTGTCAATACGTCATTACATGGTGTCAGATGTCATTACAGAATAGAGAAAGAGCTTTTATAGACGGGTAGTACAGGGAACGGAGGTTTTGTATAATGGTAGTAGAATAGAGAAAGAGCTTTTATAGACGGGTAGTACAGGGAAAGGAGGTTTTGTATGATGGTAGTAGAATAGAGAAAGAGCTTTTATAGATGGGTAGTACACGGAACGGAGGTTTTGTATAATGGTAGTAGAATAGAGAAAGGAGGTTTTATATACGGTTGTATAGGGAAAAGAGGTTTTGTGTAATGGTAGTGGAATAGAGAAAGAGCTTTTATAGACGGGTAATACAGGGAAAGGAGGTTGTGAATAATGGTAGTAGAATAGAGAAAGGAGGTTGTATATATGGCTAGTACAGAGAAAGGAGGTTGTGTATAATAATAGTAGAATAGAGAAAGGAGGTTTTATATACGGGTAGTACAGAGAAAGGAGGTTGTGAATAATGGTAGTAGAATAGAGAAAGGAGGTTTTATATATCTAGTACAGAGAAAGGAGGTTGTGTATAATAATATTAGAATAGAGAAAGGAGGTTTTATATAAGGGTAGTACAGAGAAAGGAGGTTGTGAATAATGGCAGTAGAATAGAGAAAGGAGGTTTTATCTATCTAGTACAGAGAAAGGAGGTTGTGTATAATGGTAGTAGAATAGAGAAGGGAGGTTGTATATATGGGTAGTACAGAGAAAGGAGGTTGTGTATAATAATAGTAGAATAGAGAAAGGAGGTTTTATATAAGGTGTGGGGGGGTTTTGTTTTGTGTGTGGGGGGTTTTTTCGGGTAGTACAGAGAAAGGAGGTTGTGAATAATGGTAGTAGAATAGAGAAGGGAGGTTGTATATATGGGTAGTACAGAGAAAGGAGGTTGTGTATAATAATAGTAGAATAGAGAAAGGAGGTTTTATATAAGGGTAGTACAGGGAAAGGAGGTTTTGTATAATTGTAGTAGAATAGAGAAAGGAGGTTTTATATAATGAACGGAGGTTTTGTGCAATGGCAGTAGTATAGAGAAAGGAGGTTTTATATATGGCTAGTCCAGGGAAAGGAGGTTTTGTATAATGGTAGTAGAATAGAGAAAGGAGGTTTTATAGACGGGTAGTACAGTTTGTTGTTTGTTGTTTTTTACGTTCTAGCAACATCTAAGGTCATATCAGGACGGGTACCGACTTGTGACAGTGCGCACTCATGGCGACTTTATAGTGCTGCTCACTAGGAAACCAGGCCGCCGGCATCATGACCTGGTATCCCACTCAGTCACATTATCCTGACACTGAACACACCAGTACAGAGAAAGGAGGTTGTGTGTAATGGTAGTAGAATAGAGAAAGGAGGTTGTATATATGGGTAGTACAGAGAAAGGAGGTTGTGTATAATAATAGTAGAATAGAGAAAGGAGGTTTTATATACGGGTAGTACAGGGAAAGGAGGTTTTGTATAATTGTAGTAGAATAGAGAAAGGAGGTTTTATATAATGAACGGAGGTTTTGTATAATGGTAGTAGTATAGAGAAAGGAGGTTTTATATATGGCTAGTCCAGGGAAAGGAGGTTTTGTATAATGGTAGTAGAATAGAGAAAGGAGGTTTTATATATGGGTAGTACAGGGAAAGGAGGTTTTATATATGGGTAGTACAGGGAAAGGAGGTTTTATATATGGGTAGTAGGACAGAGAAAGGAAACTTTGTATACGGGCAGTAGGGCAGAGAAAAGGGACTTTGTATATGGGTAATAATGACTTTGCATATGGGTAGTAGTGACTTTGTATACGGGTAGTAGTGACTTTGTATACAGGTAGTAGTACAGAGAAAGGAGGTTTTGTATACGGGTAGTAGTGACTTTGTACACGGATAATAGATACTTTGCATACGGGTAGGCATGACTTTGTATACGGGTAGTCATGACTTTGTATACGGGTAGTAGCACAGAGAAAGGAGGTTTTGTATACGGGTAGTAGTGACTTTGTATATGGGTAGTAGTTACTTTGCATACGGGTAGTCATGACTTTGTATATGGGTAGTAGTACAGAGAAAGGAGGTTTTGTATATGGGTAGTAGTGACTTTGTACACGGATAATAGATACTTTGCATATGGGTAGTCATGACTTTGCATACGGGTAGTCATGACTTTGTATACGGGTAGTAGCACAGAGAAAGGAGGTGTTGTATACTGGTAGTAGTGACTTTGTATACAGGTAGTAGTTACTTTGCGCACGGGTAGTCATGACTTTGTATATGGGTAGTAGTACAGAGAAAGGAGGTTTTGTATACGGGTAGTAGTGACTTTGTATAGGTGTGTTTTTGGGTGGGTGTGTGTTTGTTGGGTGTGTGGGGGGTTTTGTTTGGGTAGTAGTTACTTTGTATATGGGTACTAATGACTTTGCAGACAGGTAGTAGTGACTTTGTATACGAGTAGTAGAACAGAGGAAGGAGGTTTTGTATACAGGTAATAGTGACTTTGTATATGGGTAGTAGTGACTTTGTATACAGGTAGTAGTACAGAGAAAGGAGGTTTTGTATATGGGTAATAATGACTTTGCATATGGGTAGTAGTGACTTTCTATACGGGTAGTAGTGACTTTGTATACAGGTAGTAGTGACTTTGTATACGGGTAGTAGTACAGAGAAAGGAGGTTTTGTATATGGGTAATAATGACTTTGCATATGGGTAGTAGTGACTTTGTATACGGGTAGTAGTGACTTTGTATATGGGTAGTAGTACAGAGAAAGGAGGTTTTGTATACGGGTAGTAGTGGCTTTGTACACAGGTAGTGTGGGTGAGTAGTGCGAGGTAAGGCACGCTGTATCAGGGTGATCTTGTAGTGGGGAGTTGTGTGGCCTAAGGCTCGCTGTATCATCAGTTTATTGGAAGCAGATTGTGGATGGACTGAGGAGGCAACCTGAGATGCTGCCACATACATCCGGTGTGTTTCAACCTCCAAGTTCGCTGACTGTGCCATTGCCGGCCGTGTTCATCAAGAGGTGGTGGGCGTGAGATGGCTTTAATCAACTATTGTACTCAACTACCGCTGTCTCCCAGAATATACCACAGGCATAGAGCACACCACTCACCTCACACAGTGCATCCAGCCTGCCGTGCAATAGCTCGCGCATCTGAACTAAATTGGCATGATCATTAATAAATTAACCTTGGGAGGTAGGTTGCCTCTCATTTGAATAAATTGTCGGGGATCTGTATTTGGTTGGGTTGAATTTATTCAGCATAATATTTATTTGATAGATTCTGCCTTCGAACAATAGCAGCTCAATTAGAACACCTGGGTTCCATTCACACCACTATAAAGGCAGCCCTCATAGCTGACCTGTGTCTGGACCGGGCCGCTCCCTGCCTGGACCGGGCTCCTCTGTGCATGGAGTGGGCCCTTCCTTACCTGGAGCGGGAACGTCCATGAGTGGACCGGCCCCCTCCATGCATGGACCGTCTCCTCCATGCCTGAACCGAGATCGTCCGTGTCTGGACCGGGCTCTTCCGTGTATGGACCCGCCCCTTCCGTGCATGGACCGGCACCTCCGTGCCTGGACTGGGCTCCTCCGTGTCTGGACCGGGCTCCTCCGGGCCTGGACCGGGCCCCTCCGTGTCTGGGCCGGGCTCCTCCATGCCTGGACAGGGCTCCTCCGTGCCTGGACTGGGCTCCTCCGTCCCTGGACCGGCCCCTCCGTGTCTGGGCCGGGCTCCTCCATGCCTGGACCGGGCTCCTCTGTGCCTGGACCGGGCGCTTTCATGAGGTGTCCCTCACTCTGCCACCAACTGCCACAGAGACAACGACAGTTCTACACAGCCCCGCCCCCTCACATTTAAATGGATCTATTTCAGGCCCAGATTAGAATGTTATATTTTCTTATCTCGAACCAAACGTGTTCGTTGCTAGTAGCATTTCGCACAAAACCTGATTGTGTGGGTTACACTTCAAAATCTATCACAAAAACAAAACATCTAATAAATATTATGAGAGGGAACTAGTTCAACTACTACCCGTATACAAAGTCACTACTACCCATACACAAAGTCACTACTACCCGTATACAAAGTCACTACTACCCGTATACAAAGTCACTACTACCCATATACAAAGTCACTACTACCCGTATACAAAGTCACTACTACCCATATACAAAGTCATTATTACACGTATACAAAACCTCCTTTCTCTGTACTACTACCTGTATACAAAGTCACTACTACCCGTATACAAAGTCACTATTACCTGTATACAAAACCTCCTTCCTCTGTTCTACTACCGGTATACAAAGTCACTACTACCTGTCTGCAAAGCAACTACTATCCGTATACAAAGTCACTACTACCCATATACAAAACCTCCTTTCGCTTTACTACTACATGTATACAAAGTCACTACTACTCGTATGTAAAGTCACTACTACCCGTCTGCAGAGTCATTACTACCCATATACAAAGTCATTACTACCCATATACAAAACCTCTTTTCGCTGTACTACTACCCGTATGCAAATTCACTACTACCCATCTGCAAAGTAACTACTATCCGTATACAAAGTCACTACTACCCGTATACAAAACCTCCTTTCTCTGTACTACTACTCATATACAAAGTCACGACTACCCGTATGCAAAGTAACTACTACCCATATACAAAGTCACTACTACCCGTATACAAAACCTCCTTTCTCTGTACTACTACCTGTATACAAAGTCATGACTACCCGTATGGGAAGCCATCCTGTTTTCAGTGACATTTATAGTTCATGCAACTGTTTTAAATCTATCTGTTTCGTATCCCCTTTGATTAGAATTAGAAATGAGAACTGACTTTGTTGATATCATCATCATCATCATCATGCTGTTGGTCGTGATGTGACAAAGACTGCTTTCATTACTTGATTGCCGCTCTCCATTTAGCTCTCTGCTGTGAGAGTGATGTCCATGAGACATTTCATGAAAGCTGCCTGCAAAAGTGTTGAAGTGCTGCTGGCTTTTGCAAGTTACCAGCGCCACTCTCTCGGGGAGCAAATAGAGGTTTCATACTGGCAAGAACATGTCCAGACAGGCGCAAAACTATTTGTCCCTGCAGTGGCTGGTCGTGAGATGTTGGGAGTTCCATAGATCAACCGCCCTTAATGCTGCCACAGTGACATGGTTTTCTGTTTAGGGTTTGCTCCCTTAGCATTCGGTTCTGTCAAGAACCTGTACCACAAGGCAGTGGTATAGCTGCAATACCTTTGTCAACAACATGTGTGGATATTCGAATGTTGGTCCAGGAGTTAGCTGGTGTATTGCTGTGTACTACACATCACCTATATGTGCACATCGTGTCTACACTGGTTCTTATGTGTGTGTATCGCCACTCACTTTAACAGCGATCATGGCAAAGCAGAGAGTAACACCGGTGTATAAGTTAATTGATCCTGGCTGCCCTACACTGGTCCCGAGTCACCCATAACGACATAGACTACTAATGACACTGGGTATGGTAGCACAGATGCACATATTGACGCACTGTAGTTATAAGGGAAGGGGGTCAATACTGACAGTTGACACATACTGAGATGTTGGTGTCAGGAGAGAAGATGTCAACATTGACAGCCGGCATAGGGTAAGGTGTTGGTGACAGGAGAGAAGGTGTCAACATTGGCAGCTGACACACAGTGAGGTGTCGGTGACAGAAAGAAGGTGTCAACATTGACAGCCGACATACAGCAAGGTGTTGGTGACAGGAGAGTGTGGTGTTGTGGGGGGGTTTTGGTTAGTAAGGTGTTGGTGACAGGAGAGAGGTTGGACATTGCAGCTGACATACAGTAAGGGTTGGTGACAGGAGAGAGGTTCAACATTGCAGCTGACACAGAGTGGGTGTTGGTGACAGGAGGGGTGTAAGGTGTCAACATTGACAGCCGACATCCAGTAAGGTGTTGGTGACAGGAGAGGTGTCAACATTGACAGCTGACACACAGTGAGGTGTTGGTGACAGGAGAGAAGGTGTCAACATTGACAGCCGACATATAGTAAGGTGTTGGTGACAGGAGAGAAGGTGTCAACATTGACAGCTGACATACAGTGAGGTGTTGGTGACAGGAGAGAAGGTGTCAACATTGACAGCTGACACACAGTGAGGTGTTGGTGACAGGAGAGAAGGTGTCAACATTGACAGCCGACATACAGTAAGGTGTTGGTGACAGGAGAGAAGGTGTCAACATTGACAGCTGACACACAGTGAGGTGTTGGTGACAGGAGAGGTGTCAACATTGATAGCTGACACATAGTGAGGTGTTGGTGACAGGAGAGAAGGTGTCAACATTGACAGCCAACATATAGTGAGGTGTTGGTGACAGGAGAGAAGGTGTCAACATTGACAGCTGACACCCAGTAAAGTGTTGGTGACAGGAGAGAAGGTATCAACATTGACAGCTGTCACACTGTGAGGTGTTGGTGACAGGAGAGAAGGTGTCAACATTGACAGCTGACACATACTGAGGTGTTGGTGACAGGAGAGAAGGTGTCAACATTGACAGCCGACATACAGTGAGGTGTTGGTGACAGGAGAGAAGGTGTCAACATTAACAGCTGAAACACAGTGAGGTGTCGGTGATAGAAAAAAGGTGTCAACATTGACGGCCAACAGACAGTAAGGTGTTGGTGACAGAAGAGAAGGTGTCAACATTGGCAGCTGACACACAGTGAGGTGTTGGTGACAGGAGAGAAGGTGTCAACATTGACGGCCGACATATAGTGAGGTGTTGGTAACAGGAGAGAAGCGGTCAACATTGACAGCTGACACACAGTGAGGTTTTAGTGACATGAGAGAAGGTGTCAACATTGCCAGCTGATACACAGTGAGGTGTTGGTGACAGGGGAGAATGTGCCAACCTTGACATCCGACCTACAGTGAGGTGTTGGTGACAGGAGAGAAGATGTCAACATTGACAGCTGACACACAGTGAGGTGTTGGTGACAGGAGAGAAGGTGTCAACATTGACAGCCAACATATAGTGAGGTGTTGGTGACAGGAGAGAAGGTGTCAAGATTGACAGCTGACACACAGTGAGGTGTTGGTGACAGCAGAGAAGGTGTCAACATTGACAGCAAACATAAAGTGAGGTGTTGGTGAGAGGACAGAAGGTGTCAACATTGACAGCTGACACACAGTGAGGTGTTGGTGACAGGAGAGAAGGTGTCAACATTGACAGCTGACACAGTGAGGTGTTGGTGACAGGAGAGGTGTCAACATTGACATCTGACATATAATGAGGTTTTGGTGACAGGAGAGAAGGTGTCAACATTGACAGCCGACATCCAGTAAGGTGTTGGTGACAGGAGCGGTGTCAACATTGACAGCTGACACACAGTGAGGTGTTGGTGACAGGAGAGAATGTGTCAACATTGACAGACAACATATAGTGAGGTGTTGGTGACAGGAGAGGTGTCAACATTGACAGCTGACACACAGTAAGGTGTTGGTGACAGGTGAGGTATCACCATTGAAAGATGACATACTGTAAGGTGTTGGTGACAGGAGAGAAGGTGTCACCATTGACAGCTGACACACAGTAAGGTGTTGGTGACAGGATAGGTGTCAACATTGACAGCTGACACACAGTGAGGTGATGGTGACAGGAGAGAAGGTGTCAATATTGACAGACAACATATAGTGAGGTGTTGGTGACAGGAGAGAAGGTGTCAACATTGACAGCTGACACATAGTAAGGTGTTGGTGACAGGTGAGGTGTCAACATTGAAAGATGACATACCTTAAGGTGTTGGTGACAGGAGAGAAGGTGTCAACATTATCAGCCGACACACAGTAAGGTGTTGGTGACAGGATAGGTGTCAACATTGACAGCTGACACACAGTCAGGTGTTGGTGACAGGAGAGAAGGTGTCAACATTGACAGCTGACACACAGTAAGGTGTTGGTGACAGGTGAGGTGTCAACATTGAAAGATGACATACTGTAAGGTGTTGGTGACAGGAGAGAAGGTGTCACCATTGACAGCTGACAAAGTAGGTGTTGGTGAAGGATAGGTGTCAACATTGACAGCCGACACACAGTGAGGTGTTGGTGACAGGAGAGAAGGTGTCAACATTGACAGCCGACATATAGTGAGGTGTTGGTGACAGGAGAGAAGGTGTCAACATTGACAGCTGACACACAGTGAGGTGTTGGTGACAGGAGAGAAGGTGTCAACATTGACAGCTGATACACAGTGAGGTGTTGGTGACAGGAGAGAAGGTGTCAACATTGACAGCAAACATGAAGTGAGGTGTTGGTGAGAGGACATAAGGTGTCAACATTGACAGCTGACACACAGTGAGGTGTTGGTTACAGGAGAGAAGGTGTCACCATTGACAGCTGACAAACATTAAGGTGTTGGTGACAGGATAGGTGTCAACATTGACAGCTGACACACAGTGAGGTGTTGGTGACAGGAGAGAAGGTGTCAACATTGACAGACAACATATAGTGAGGTGTTGGTGACAGGAGAGAAGGTGTCAACATTGACAGCTGACACACAGTAAGGTGTTGTTGACAGGTGAGGTGTCAACATTGAAAGATGACATACTGTAAGGTGTTGGTGACAGGAGAGAAGGTGTCAACATTAGCAGCGTGGTGTTGGTGGGTGGTGTGGTTGGTGACACACAGTGAGGTGTTGGTGAGAGGACATAAGGTGTCAACATTGACAGCTGACACACAGTGAGGTGTTGGTTACAGGTGAGGTGTCAACATTGAAGTGACATACTGTAAGGTGTTGCGGACAGGAGAGAATGTTTCACCATTGACAGCTGACACACAGTAAGGTGTTGGTGACAGGATAGGTGTCAACATTGACAGCTGACACACAGTGAGGTGTTGGTGACAGGAGAGAAGGTGTCAACATTGACAGCTGACACACAGTGAGGTGTTGGTGACAGGAGAGAAGGTGTCAACATTGACAGCCGACATATAGTGAGGTGTTGGTGACAGGAGAGAAGGTGTCAACATTGACAGCTGACACACAGTAAGGTGTTGGTGACAGGAGAGAAGGTGTCAACATTGACACCTGACACACAGTAAGGTGTTGGTGACAGGAGAGGTGTCAACATTGAAAGATGACATACTGTAAGGTGTTGGTGACAGGAGAGGTGTCAACATTGACAGCTGACATACAGTGAGGTGTTGGTGACAGGAGAGAAGGTGTCAACATTGGCAGCTGACATACAGTGGGGTATTAGCTGCTTTCATAGTCACGTGACATTTGCATTCTCCCCAGCTTTCAGCGATGGCCACACAGAACGTAGGGAAAAAGTGTAGAACCAACATGTTTTGTTAAAAAGACTAACTTAGCCTTTTCTAATAAATACACAATTGCTATGAAATATGAAGTAAGTCATATGTGTTCTAATAATAAACGTTTTTAGTTGAATAACTTCATAATTCCTTGTATGGGATAGTCATTGCAGGGGTGTCACTTAATATCACTCATGTAAACAAACCACAAGGCCCTCATATGTGCAGCCTTAATGGTACTGCGTGGCCACCATTATATTTTGTTTGTTTGTTGTTGTTTTATGTCCTAGCAACATCTAAGGTCATATCAGGACGGGTACTGACTTGTACAGTGCGCACTCATGGCGACTTTATAGCACTGTCCCACTAGGAAACAAGGCCGGCGGTCCCATATGAATAGCCACTTCCTTAGATAAAAGATTTACCCCATACTTCCACTGTGGTTGTCTGGTGACTTCAGGTCATCTTATGGTACTTACACGGTCTGGTTTGCATAGATAGGTAACCTAAAATGTTCAAAGGGGTCCAAATATTCAAATTATAAATTCACTGGAAGCTCCAATGAATCAGAACCAATATGCTTTTTGAATTTGTATTATATTCAAAATCTGAGTGAGATTTTTCTTGAAGATTTATACTGCCTATTAAGGATAAGTCTGAATAGACTTGTTTTCACCATTAGACAGTATGTTAATAGAAAGCCCTAGCCTACACCTTTACCGACCCAAGGGATTTTTAACCTCCCACACCACATAGACATGGTATGAGAGAAACTGGCCTTTGATGACGCTGTAAATTATATACAGCTGTGGAAATCCAAATTGGCAGAGGTGGGGGGCACAGGGAATCGAACCATCAACCCTCAAATTAGGAGTCCGACCTAGAAAAAGTCAGACACTGTAACCACTCCGCCAAAGAGAACAAAAGGCGCAGGCCCTGCTAATGTGGCCAACATGGAACAGCTGCTGCATTAGCTAATACAAAAGATCTGAAAGTCAAAATCATTCAAATGCACATATCTCACTCAGATTTTGAAATATAATACAAATTAAAAAAATATATTGCTTCTGATTCATCGGAGCTTCCAGTTAATTTATAATGTGAATGTTTGGATCCCTTCGAACAATTTAGAAGACCGGGTAAATACCATGAGGTGACCCAAAGTCTCTGTACAGCCACTGTGGCCGTATTTGATTAACACGACACGGACGACCCCAGTTGCTAGATTTTCAAATTGAACACCATGAGTGGAATTGACAAGAAAAACCATGTGCTGTGTACAAAAAGTCCCGACCCAAGGTCTTGGCTGGAGGTGCTAGGAACGATGACTTCACATTTGCGCTGGTACTGTCCTGTAGGATAACAGATACCAGTCCTACATGTTCTTTTGGGGTAATAACCCAGATTACTGAAATGGAAATATAACTAAAATGTGCAATCATAAAATATTTTAAATCCTATTTTGATGTAGTTATATATAGGTTATTAAAAAAAAAAAAGGTTGTGGGTTATGCCACCATGTTTCCACCCCGAGCATATTACTACCAATAAGAATATATTTATTTCCACATGATCAATGTACAAACAAGTTGATATTTATATCATTAATTTGTTCACATGACCCGAGTTGATTAATCAAATATGGGCCCTTCCACTTGTGGGTGATAATAGAGTAGTTCTACACACAACTAAGTAAAATTGCTCCATACTATGACTTATGACTGAAAGACATAGTAAACCATAGCATAAAATATTAGGAATTGTATTATAGTTAGATTTATACTTAAGCAACTCATATTAAGGGCAAGAAATTGAAAGAAAACATGATTAATTCCATTTCACTACGTTTTAACACTACAACTCTCCGGGATTCGCCGCCTCGAACCCATGAAAGCAGTTAATCGGTGACAGGAGGTCCAGTGTCACAGAGCTGCCCTAAAGTGTGGTGTTGATGTCAGCAGTGACAGCTGATTAAATTGCAGATACAAAAAGCCACAAAACACGGAGGCTGTCAGTTCCATGTGACAGCCGCTGCCAACTTAAATAATGGCCACCTTTGATTACTTCGGCAATATTGACTCGGATATTGCCAATGACCACCATTTCTCTATCAAACTGGCCTCATATTGTGCCTTCTCTGAGTAGCAGTATATAGCGACATCCCCTAATAGACCGTCAGGCCTTGTCACCTGGGCGACCGTTGGCTCGCTGACATAACTTCCCCCCCCCTTCCTCGGCCCTTATAACCGGCCGCCCTAGCTGCTCCTAGCCACTCGCCTATCTTCACCCTCCAGGCCCGGACCTTATTTTCTACTTTGGCACTCCTCTCACACGAGGGCCGTCACACTCCGCCGCCTAACGCGACGCCGCCTCACACGACGCCTCCCGCTTCACGCCACCTCGCCTCCCGGGCCGACGCTCACACTATCACCGTCATGCCAGCCGGATCACGCCCCCGGGGCCGCCCCCCGGGCCGCCGCGGATCGCGCCGAGGCCGGAGCGCCTCGGCCGCCTCACAGGACGCCGCCTCCGTGACCTCCGCCGCCCCCAGCCTCCAGTCGGAGGCCACCTCGTGGGCGAGCGCCGTCGACGCCCGGATGGACGCCCAGGCCGCCGCGATGCAATGCCAGGCCGGCGCCATCAACCACCTCACAGCCCTGGTCGAGTCGATCGCCCTCGCCCCCCCTCGGGCCTCAGCCTACGCCGGCCCTGCCGCGTCGCCTCCACCTCGGGCCCCGGCCGCCTCGCCCCCATCCATAGCTGACCGCATCGCAGACATGCTACAGGAACTCGCCGCCGGGACTGGAGGGGGTGCCCCCCCGACCACGCACCCTCGCCTCCTCTCCGCCCCCGCCTCTCTGACGCCCGCCTATGCCTCCGCGACGCCCGCCAGCGAATTCCACCTCACATACCAGCCCTACCTAAGGCGAGGCCTCTATGCCACACAGCAGGCCGCCTCCGCCGCCCCCCGCCCCGCCTCCATCCACCCAGCCCCCGACCGCTCCCTCGCATCCGCGGCCGACGCGGTCAGGGAGATATTGGAGTCCGCCGAGGCGCAGGGAAGCGGGCGGCGAAAAGGTATACCCCCAGGTTACCTTTTCCCTCACGACCTCATTGAGAGAGGCCCCGAGGGGAAGGCTCTGAAGCGAGGCGAGGCGACCATGGAGGAGTACAACCTCGCCCTCCGCATGCTCGAGTCCCACCCCTCCTTCCCCACCGACGCCCTCCCCGGATTACTGCACCACAACATCACCGTCCTCAGAGACGCCGTTACACATCCCTGGCCTACCGTCCGGCGATATTCGGAAACCATCTTCGCATGGGTTGCCGACGGCCGCCTCCCCGATGGGTGGCGCGACCCAGTCGCTATAAACACCGTGAGGATGGACGTGATCACCGCCCCCGCGACTGCCTCCGGGGGCGGAGCCAGACTACTTCCCCCCCCACCCGCGCCCGCCCCACCCCTCCCCCCACACACTCCCGCCCCTCCTCCAACGCCGACCCACGCACACCCTATACCCGAGAGGCATACGGGATACCCTGCCCTGCCTGGAACAGAGACCCGCCTCGTGCGATCTCGCCCCCCCCGGTGAAGCCCACGGTGACCAAGGCGCGAGGAGGAGGCACGCATGCGCGTACTGCGCGAATGTGCGCCGCATCCTCACCGTCCACAGCGAGGCGGTCTGCTACACCAAGCGCACCCGCGACCGCGCCTCAGCCGCCCCGCGATCACCTCGCCGGATTTTTAGCCCGGCGGCGGCGACGCGGCCGGCCTCCACCCACCGTAACACACCCCCCACACACCGCACACACCCCCCCCCGCACCCACCTCCCCGCCAACACAACACCGCCCGGGAGACGTAAACCACCTGCCAACACCTGACACCCGCCACCGCCCTCAGATCTAAAACCAGCCGACACAGACCAGCTTCCGCCAACACCCGAAACCTCCCGCCGCCTCCTCTAAGCACCCCTGCTACGCCCGCGCCAACCGCCGCCCGGCCAACCGCCACCACCCTGCCCTCACATCTCACGCCGACCCCAACCCCCCCATCACCCGCCGAACCGCTCCCGCCAGGCGCCTCCCCTCACATCTCCGCCGCAACCCGCCCCTCACATCTCAACCGCCCACACACACCCCCAACCCCCGCCAGGCGTCTCCCCTCACATCCCCGCCGCAACGCTCCCCTCACATCTCAACCCCCCTACTGCCCGCAATACTTGCCCACCCGAAGCCCACCAAGGCCGACTGCGGAGGCAGGCTTACATCCGGGTAACTGCCCCCCCACCGCCCCGGCGACACTGCATACATAGGCCGCCTTCCCGGGCCTCCCGCGCCCCCCGCAAACCCGCACCCCGGACCCGCCGCCCTCCCCCCCCCTCCCCCCCGCCCTTCGCACTGGCCCCTCTCCAACCCCGCCCGCACCTCCTCCCCCCCCCAACCCCCCCTCGTCCCCCCCCATCCACCCCCGCCCCACCCCTCCCCCCCACCCCCCTCCACCTCAGCGAGACCGTCGCAGAGGTCGTCAACCCCAGCATTCAGGACACCCTCCCCGCCGCCCCCGCCTGCGGCCCCACTCCTACCGCCTACCGCCCCACCCTCCTCTTCCATATGGCCCCCACTCCTCCGCGGCGCCGCTGGAGGCCGGCCACCCCACCCACCTTCTCCCGAGCCTACCATACCCTCCGCGATACGGGCCTCCCTAATTTTTTGGCCGCCCGCATCCCCCTTCCCTCAGGCCTCCACATCCCCGCCTGGCGTGCCCGCCTCCGACACCACCCCGACAAGGACCTAGTAGACCTCCTCGAATATGGCTTCCCCGCCAACTACTCCGCCAGCACCCCCCCCCGGCCCACATACACCAACCATCGGGAGGCCCCCGAGCACCAAGTCCACCTCCGCGACTTCATTACCACCGAGCTCGCCCATGGTGCCCTCGCCGGCCCCTTCACCACCCCCCCCTTTACCCCCTGGGCCCAGGTCTCCCCCATGATGACCCGCTCCAAATCCGACCCGGGTAAGAGGCGGGTCATCGTCGACCTCTCCTACCCTCCTGGCCACAGCGTTAACGCTGGGATACCCCGCCGCGAGTACCTGGGTAGGCCCCACGCCTACCGGCTCCCGTCCGTGGCCGACGTGGGCCGCCGCCTCATCCGACTAGGCACCGGGGCCTACACCTGGACCGCGGACATATCCAGGGCGTACCGCCAGCTACGGGCCGACCCCCTCTCCTGCCCCTTATATGGGATCGCCTTTGAGGGCGTGACCTATGTCGACCTCGCCCTCCCCTTCGGCTGCTGCTCCTCGGGCGCCACCTGCGTCAGGGTGACCGCCGCGGTGGCCTGGATCCTCCAGCGCGAGGGCTTCCACGCCCTCGTGTACGTGGACGACTTTGTCGGGTGCGAGCTCACCTACCTCAGGGCCCGCAAGGCGTTCGACGGCTTCATTGCCCTCGTCGGCGCCCTCGGCCTGGAGGTCGCCCCCGGGAAGTGCCACCCTCCGGCGGTGCGAGTCTCCTGGCTCGGATTCGCCGTCGATAGCGAGGCCATGACGATTCGCATCGCACCCGACAAAGTCGACGAGCTCGTCGCCGACTGCGAGGCCCGGGCCGCCCGGCCTACCCTCGGGCGCCAGGAACTCCAGAGTATCCTCGGCCGCCTCAACCACGTCGGCAGCTGCGTGCCTCCCGCGAGGAAGTTCATGGCGCGGCTCCTCGCGGCCCACCGCAGCTGCCGCGGGTTCGCCGCCATCACCCTCGGGGACGACGCCCTCCGACCCTGGCCTGGTTTGCGGCCTATGGGCGCGCCACCAACGGCCTCCATCTCCTCCGTCCGATGGGGACCAGGAGGATCGTCATCGAGTGCGACTCCTGCCTCACCGGAGGCGGGGCCTACTCCCCCAGGCGCTACTATGCCCGAGGGTACTCGAGGGCCTTCCGGGCCCGCTTCCCTGTGATCCACGAGCTGGAGGCGGTCAACCTGGTTGTGGCCCTCCGCGCCCTCCTTCCTGTGGACGTCGCGGGGGCCAACGTGGTCATTAACACGGACAACATGGCCTCCGCGGCCTCCCTCGACTCGGGACGGGCCCGCGACCTCACCCTCGGGACGTGCGCCCGGGAACTCTGGCTCATGGCGGCCGAGGCATGTTTTGAACTAACCATCGTCCACAAGCCCGGCGTCGACCTCGTCCTGGCCGACGCCCTGAGCCGCGCCCACCTCCCTGGTCGATGGGCGGGCGTTGCCCGAGACGAGGTCGCCCGCCTCGGGCTTGAACGCGCCGATGCCGACCATGATGACTTCCCCTACAATCCTGCCCTTTAATGCAGGGTACTCCGCCACCGAGGTCGCTGCCGTGGACGGCCTCCGCATCGCCGCCCTCGCCCCCATCACCTGGAGGAACCAACGTCGACAGGCCCGAGGATACGTCCAGTTCACCTCGGGCCACCACTGGGATCCTCTCGCCCCGACGCCCTTCGATGTCGCCGCCTACACCGCCTCGCTCTACGCCCGCCCTCTGGCGCCGGCCTCCGTCCGGAACGCCCTTTCCGGGGCGCGGTCCTGGCTGGAGGCGGCCGGGGGCGACCCGAGCGCCTTCACCTCGCGCCTCGCCAGAGACGTCTGTCGCGGCGGGGAGTGGGCCTCCGGCCACGTGGCCCGCCCCGCTCCGCCTCTGACGCCTACCATCCTCGCCGCCGTCGCCCACCATCTCGCCCTCGCCGGGCCCTCGGGCGTCGTCCCCCGGGCCGCCCTCCTCCTCGGGTACTACGGGATGCTACGGCAGTCCAGCCTCCTCTCCCCCAGCCCCGAGGTGTGGGGCGGCCCTCACACCATCACACGCGGCGACGTCGCCCCCGCCCCCGGGGGGCTGCGCGTTACATACCGGACCACCAAGACCATCGCGCTGCCCTCGGGGGCGGTTGCCCTCTTCATCCCCGCTTCGCCCGGGCGCCCCCTCTGCCCCGTCGCCGCCTGGACCGCCTCGGTGGCCCTCGCCCCTGCCTGCTCCGCCGACCCTGCCTTCATCCTGCCCTCCGGCCGCCCCCTGGATCCTCGGACCCTTACTGCCATCCTGCGAGGCGCCCTCACGGCCCTCGGGGTGCCCGCCCCCGACGGCTATACGCTCCACAGCCTGCGCCGGGGGGCGGCCCAGGCTTGCCAGCGCGCCGGGGTACCCCTCTCGGACATCATGGAGCAGGGAACCTGGACCTCCGCCTCGGTTCACGCATATGTGCCGCGGATCGCCGCCTCAGGCACCCCTCGAGCCCTCTCCTCAGTTTTGGTGGAGGGCTCCTCGGGCCACCTCCCTCCCGTCTGAGATCTTCCCTCAGAACACTACCCTCGGGCATGGCCCCTGGATTCACTGACTATCTTTAACTACCTGACATTTTACCTTCAGAGATAGAGGCTACATCATTGACCCTCTTTGTACTCATGCATTTCTTATACTGCCTTGTCTTCTGAATAAAATGTTTTTATTCCAACTCCTCTCTTCTCTCCTTCCTCGTCACGT
>JASIRB010001612.1:0-46609 GCA_030323885.1 Branchipolynoe longqiensis
ATGTTGGCTAGCTAACATCCCTAATTCACTCACGAGACACCAGGGCGGCGTATCAGTCACTAGCACGCTGTCATAGCCCGCCTGCCCGCCACTGGACTAAGACGTGCGGAAAAAATCGTGCGCGGATTCTGCCTACAATGCCGCCTACACGGAAGCGCCGGGGTCGTCCCGCCACGGTTTCTCTACCTCGTCGTCCAGCCCTTCCGCGACAGGCGTCTGTTCGAGCTCCTGTTCCTCCTGTTCCGTCTTCAGATGGTGACTCTACTCCTTCCCTTTCCTCTGTGGGCAGTGTGTCCAGATCAGTCCTAGCGAGACTTGAAGTGTTAGAGCGCTTGGCGGCCGCTCCGGTTGTTCCACCTGCAAGCCGGCCGTCTTCACCTGCGACTACACCTGACCGACTGAGTCCAGTATCTCCTTCTCATCGCCCGAGTCGCTCTACTACTAGACGAGCCCCCGGCAGGTGTCCTCCGTCTGACTCCAGGGCTACAGATGGATCGTCAACCTGGATTCCACATGATCCTGCCGTCCGAGATGGGTCTCAGGCGCAGCCGTCCCAAAGTCAACATAGGGTTCCATCTCAGTCTCCCTACGGGAGAAGCTGGGCCCCTGACAGACCAGGTCAAGGAGCTTCACTTCACCACTCTGCTCAAGTACCTGGTGGCTACTTCCCTCAGTCTTCTTTGGCTCCTCCCGTGTTCCAGATGCCACAACCTAGACTGCCCGTCGCAGCCGACTTCATGATGGACAACGTCCAAGCACTGCAAAGGCCACCAGGTACGAACTGTTTTCCCCATCATTTAATTACGAGGGGGGATGCGTGTAAGAAGATCGCTCTAGGGGAGGCAACTTGGGCGGAATATTTCTTTGCCATTCGTCTCCTAACTGAACAACCTGACTTTCCGGTAGTTTCTATCCCGTCGATATTGCAACACGAAAAAGATCTTGCACTCATGGCCATAACCTGGGACTGGCCGACCTGCCGACGTTGGTCGGAACGAGTGTTTGCGATGATAGCGGATGGTCGGCTTAGGGACGGCTGGGTGGATCCTTCCGCGATTAAAGATGTCCAGCGCGACATCTGTACCGAAGCTGTAAGGACGCTTCAATCTAGAGCCGCCTCTTCTCAGTTCGCCTACCCTCGCCCTGCCCTCGCGACGACACAGCGCCCGGCCCAGGTGCCTGCCGTTGCGGCAGCTTCTTCCGGCATCAACCCGTCCCGTAGTACTCAGAGGGAAGACTACACTAGAGAGACAGAGGGGAAGCCATGTTATCTGTGGAATTGGGGTAAAGACTGTGGATTTACTGCAACACATGGCGCTCTCCCTGATCGTTCCCCGCATATATGCGCATGGTGCGCTTACAGGTTGAAGCGCATCTTATTTCACCGTGAGCAAGATTGTCTTAAAAAGAGACGCTTCTTAGACAAGAAAACATCCGAGACCGCAGCTAACAATAACGATGTGAGTTCAATTTCTGTGGTGAACAATGAGCTAAATATAGTTCATAATGCATCTGACTTTACAACTGTTAAACATGGTTCACACACGATTAGCACTCCTGACCCTGTTACCACCTTGCCTATATCAGCTGCTGATAAAAATGTCACTCATAATTACGACCCAAACTTACCATCTGAGTATACTTGTAAAGCTGCCCCCGTATCTGATAATGAACATGAAAGAAAAGATAATGATAGTATGTCTAGAATTGTTGCTGATTTACCAGTACTTGTTGATAATAATGTTTCCTCATCCAATGTACAGATAAGCACACTTCACACAAATGCTGTAAGTAATGAAACAACCGATTTAGATATGCCAACCTTTGACTGGTTCGACGTCCCATTAGAAGTTGAATTAACCTCAGCAGTTCCCACTAGATCAGATTTTGTCCCTCCGCCCTCCCCCCTACAATATCAGAAAACACTGTTAGATTTCTGGCCGAATTCGGTAGATCAACCATGGTTCGGGCATGGTATATATCGAGACATATTTGATAAAGTACGGGTCACTGGGTTACCAAATTTTATGGGAGCAAAAATCTCAGTTCCGTCCGGTCTGAACATTCCTCGATGGCGAGCAGTACTGTTGGACTATCCTGATGTCCTGTTAGTCGAACACCTAGAATTTGGATGGCCCCTTGATTACACATCAAAAAAGATCCCAGTCCCAACCCTTAGGAATCACGCAAAATCAGCAAATGCGGATGTTCATATTAACAAGTTTATCACAACCGAGCTCAATCATGGAGCACTACTGGGCCCTTTCTCCTCCCCTCCATTTTCTCCATGGTGTCAAATCAGCCCGATGATGACCAGACCTAAGAAGAGCTCTACAGATAAAAGGATAATAATTGATCTTAGCTTCCCGAAAGGGAAGAGCGTTAATGCAGGAATTGTCAGAGGATTCTACTTGGGGCGTCCATTTAATTTCTGTCTACCCTCAGTCTCTACATTATCTGACCGATTAATTAAGCTCGGTCCCAACGCCTGGATGTGGGGAGGCGATTTAGCCAGAGCATACCGCCAACTCAGAGTATGTCCCCTTTCCGTCCCACTATTAGGAATTTCACTTAACGGAAGTATTTATATCGACATTGCGCCTCCGTTCGGCTGTAGAACCTCAGCACTTGCTTGTGCCCGCACTACTAGAGCCGTAGTTTGGTTACTATGACGAGCAGGTTTTTTCTCATTATGTTATTTAGACGACTTCATAGGGGTAGAGGCAACAGAACAGAAAGCACGAGACGCATTTAACTACTTTAACACATTATCAGCCGACTTAGGTTTAGACTTGGCTGTAGAAAAATGTACCCCCCCCGGTGACTTCAATAACTTGGTTAGGCTTTCTACTTGATTCGGTTACCATGACTGTTACTCTGCCTGAACAAAAAGTAACTGAAGTATTAGAGGAGTGCTTACTGTGGGAAGGAAAGATTACAGCTTCGAGAAAACAGTTACAGAGTTTAGCGGGGAAGTTACACCACCTCTCAAAATGTATCCAGCCGGCGGTTAGATTTACAAATAGGGTCCTGGCCGCACTTAGAGCGTCACCATATGTAGGTCAGCATGTTTTCGACAAAGAATTACTAAGAGACCTTGAGACCTAAGAGACCTAAAATTTTCGCAAATAGTTATAACTGTATACAGTTATTACCTTCTGCCCCGAGAGAAGAATGGGTTATTGAGTGTGACTCAACACTGAAGGCGGGTGGGGCATTCTCTCCAACGCATTACTTTAGTGTTGAATACGACTCAGAATTATGTGAACAAAACCTACTGATTACACAACTTGAAGCCCTTAATCTGGTACACGCTGTAACTAATCTGCTTCCACCGAACCCACATGATTTCACTATAGTTGTTAATACAGATAATATTGCCTCACAACAAGTTCTAGACTCAGGTCGCGGTAAAGATAAAATTCTCTGTGCATGCGCAAGACAACTATGGTTAATCGCAGCTACTAGAAATTGTGAACTTGTCATCTTACATAAACCAGGTAAAGAACTGATTCTAGCAGACGCTCTCAGCAGAGCCCCACATGATAAAGCCCACAAATTGTCAGCCCTGAATAAGTGTCAAACTCGCGGCCTGCAAGAAATTAGGCTATTGATATCCCTTAAGATCTTAAAATGCAAACTATGATACTCAGGTTCGGAAGATAGTAATTTTTTGGCTCTATCTTCCAGGATTCTCGATAGTGCACCATCAGAGACTACTGGACAGCTATGTCCTCGCGCTAGCGCCGCGCACGTGGAAGAACAAGGCTGCTCATGTCAAACTCTATATAGACTTCTGCACGCAGCACACTATAGATTGTCAAAACCCGTCGGTATACGTCCTATTGTCGTTTCTCATGTTCCTCAATGACCGCCTTAAATCGCCTGGTGCTATCATGAACTATTTTAGTTCAGTAAAACTCTGGGTGGCAGCAGGCCCCGGGTCTGCCACCACGTTTGATGCACCTGAGATTAAATTATATAAATCCGGTATATTTAAAACTAGCGCCCACACAGTCACTAGAGCTACCCCGATCACTCCCTCCGAATTCAAGGCGATAATAGAATACCTCCTGAGCTTAAGCCCAGCTCCTAACGTTATCATCGCAGCTCTCATAATAGGCTACCTTACCTTCGTAAGACAAGGAAATCTGGTTCCCGCCTCTGTCAAGCCCAATACAGGCACAAGGACATTTATGTAGATGGGAATAACCTAATGGTAGTACTAAGATCCACCAAAACCCGCCCGTCCTCCGCCCCCCCTATAATTTTTCGCCTCCCTGCCCTCCCGCGATCCGCATGTTGCCCAGTCAGAGCCTGGGAAAGATACGCGATAATACCTGCCTACCCTAGTGCTCCAGCCTTCATGCTCCCGTCAGGCCTTCCCTTGTCCCTTCCGGTCCTGAAACGTGCACTGACTATGGCCTCCTTCATGGCTCTAGGCAGAGACACAGGTTTTACTCTTCATGGGCTACGCAGGGGTGCTGCTCAGGCCTGTCAAGGTGAAGGCTTGACTCTGGACACCATAATGGCCGCAGGTACCTGGCGAAGTGCCTCTGTACACGCATATTTAGGCGCCCTGCACGTCAGTGTTGCCCTGGCAGCGCTCGGAAGATTGTTGGGTTGAGCGCTGCCGAGGCGTTCCAACCGGATTGATTACTGTTTACGATATGTTACGATACTATGTTTATATTCCAGATTAGAACCTACAAGCAACTATAAAACTGAGTGTAATACTGTCTCCCAAGACTAAGAGGCCCAAGCTGCCTATGTTCGAAATATATATCTATACACAATGTTTCACTAGACTTTGTTGCATGCATCGATCATGAACGAGGGCCACTGTCGCCACCACGAGTTTGCTGCTCCTCGAGCTACCTTATAATTGTTTCAGATAAATAAATCTGTTCCAAATATACATATATCGTGTTGTGTCTCGTGTAGTGAATTGGTGATGTTGGCTAGCTAACATCCCTAATTCACTCACGAGACACCAGGGCGGCGTATCAGTCACTAGCACGCGTGTCATAGCCCGCCTGCCCGCCACTGGACTAAGACGTGCGGAAAAAATCCCACCCACCCACCCTTATCGAGGTGGGGTTGAGCGCTGCCGAGGCGTTCCGACCGGATTGATTACTATTTACGATATGTTACGATACTATGTTTATATTCCAGATTAGAACCTACAAGCAACTATAAAACTGAGTGTAATACTGTCTCCCAAGACTAAGAGGCCCAAGCTGCCTATGTTCGAAATATATATCTATACACAACGTTTCACTAGACTTTGTTGCATGCGTCGATCATGAACGAGGGCCACTGTCGCCACCACGAGTTTGCTGCTCCTCGAGCTACCTTTTAATTGTTTCAGATAAATAAATCTGTTCCAAATATACATATATCGTGTTGTGTCTCGTGTAGTGAATTACCACTACATCGGACCGATGCTAAGCTTACGTCCGCTACATTGTGCTGACGTCCAACTTTTCCCTCTGCGCCTAAAAGTTTGATGCATCTCGACGTAAGTGATTTTATGCATTGGCGCCACACTTGCAAAATCCATTGTAATGTGACAGGGCTTTGACGAAGGCCCGTTCGCAGATTGCTGCTGGTGTAACAATAACTCTCCCACCCCTGGACAACTCCCACTGTAAGAGATGAGTCGACACGGTGAGTTCTAGTTCATGACTGACTTTTATTGACGCGTGGTTGCCCCTGGTTACATTCCAGCCATTGCTGGTTATCCGCGTGTCCCGGTTGACCTACATACTTTACATCTCCCTTTCATTAATTTTATTGATTTCCACGAACATTCGACTCCGTCCAATCAACATCATAAATACAACACTTACGAAGATAATACATATGCTAATACCTTTCTTATCACTATTAACGGTCTTATAGATTTTATGTTTCGAATTCTGGTAATGATATATAGACTCCTATAATAATCAATAAACATTCCAAGGACAATAAATGCCCCTATCTCATTTTATAAATATGAGCAGTTCGACTACTATCGAACCTCAATAACAGTACATTTGCATGCAGTAACCAATAACCACAACTACATTAAATACACCAAGCATAACAATACAGTGCCTACTTGACACTCTGCGACTCTGTAAATATTCCTAACAGTATACGACTTCATTACTTAGATATTACTGTAACCACGTGGCATTCTGATTACTTGCCGCACCAGGCATTGTGATGTCTGAAATGACGATATAATTTATACGTCTGAACATTGAAATAGTTGTATATGATAACTGTTCTATATGATAAAGTTGATTCCAGATCAAATTATGTATCTTAAACTTTGAATGGTCAACAGTGAACATCTCATATATCAATATGCATATAGCAAAATATTGCACCGAGTATAGATACAGCAGTTCCAATGCATCATGTAGGCTAGTTGCATAGTCCGTCGAACAATGTATTCTAGAATGTACGAGCTTATGATACAACTGTGTGTCAATTTATGTACAGGTTTATCCTCGGTAACTACCTATGTTAGCTTATAACTCCTACCACTTCAACCCGACGTGGCATAAACGACATGGTCTGATAGTAATGTCTGTGTATTCAATATGTTGTCACAAATAAAATACTCTATTAAATCACTCTATACATTGATATTATGATTGGCTATTCATCCCTAGTCGGTGTACAGGACGAACGATCCGGCCGTATCGTGTAGTGTATCTGTTTGTGTCTGTTTGTGTCTTACGTTTACTAGGGTGGGTACCACATTTTTGTGAGACGAAAATGTGCTTCCGATTTCGTCGCACCATATTGTATTGTTTATTTATCATCGTGTAGTCCCTAGGACCAGGTGTGTTTGCCTCCACAATTTTCCCTGTGGCCCACCCCCCTTTGTGATGCATATATCGTACATCTCCAGGATGCAATTTAGGGTGTTCATGTCCTGCATGTGCATCAAAGTATTTCTTCTGGTTCTGTTGTATGTTGCCTATGTCAGTGTGTTTCGTAGTTGTGCACTTTGGCTTCAAATGTGCTTTCAAAATTGGCAACCGGGTCTGTAGTTTACGGGACATGAGTAGCTGTGCTGGGGATGCACCCAGGCCATGGATTGTGGTGTTATGATAATTTAAGAGTGCTATATGTGCATCCCTGCTGTCCAATAGTGACTTTTTTATCATTAACTTTACAGTCTGCACGTATCTTTCTACTTGACCATTACTCTGTGGGTACATGGGGTTTGTAAACTTAGGTGTGAAACCATATTCATGCGCAAACTGTAAGTATTCCGCACTGTTAAACTTTGGCCCATTGTCGGAGACTACAATGGTGGGTATGCCAAACCTGCAAAATATTTGTCTCAAATGTCTTATTATGGCTTGACTTGTTGTGGTTGTCAATTCTATTATCTCAGGAAATTTTGTATAGTAGTCGATAACTAACAGGAAATTCACCTTATTTACAGTAAACAGATCAACGCCCACTTTATAATATGGAATACAGGTTATGTCATGGCTTATTAATGGTTTAGAATGTTGTTTGTGTCTTGCTAACCTCACAACTTGCTGCAATGTATCATCCCTGTCCAACTCTTGCCTCACTCTGGCTATATTGTCCACTTCAAATAAGTTGTTCGGCGTTGTCAACGTGATGTGAGCCCTGGACAGCGCATCTGCAAAATACATCAGCGTGCCCTTAATATGTATGACTCGCAGATTATAATTTTGTAACCGCATTCTCATGCATTGCATGCGTGCTGATAGTGTGTGTATGGGCTTATTCATTATAGCTACCAAGGGTTTGTGATCGGTTTGAATAGTTACTTCTTTTCCGTAGATATACTCATGAAACTTCCTGCACCCAAAACAAATGGCCAATAATTCTTTCTCAATTACTGCATAGTTAGTTTGGGTGTTATCCAATGCTTTTGAAGCCATTGCAACTGGCCTATTATCTTGGAACAAAGTCGCCCCAAGGCCAGACTTTGATGCATCTACTTGAAGCACAATATCTTTTTTCACATAAAAAGACTTTAGCACAGGTGCTTTTGTCAATAATTCTTTAAGTTTGCCGAATGCATAAATTTGGTCGTCCTGCCAATGCCATGCGACATCCTTGTTTAGTACTACTCTCAATGGTTTGGCCAATTCCGCCATGTTTGGGATAAATTTGCTGACATATCCGACCATTCCCAGAAACCGCTGGACCGCTTTTTTGTCTGTGGGGGTTGGCATATCTATGATAGCTTGCACTCGTTCTTTGCTAGGTAATAATCCCTCAGATGTTATTAAATGACCCACATAGTTTACCTGTCTTCTACAAATTTTAGATTTCTTGGGGTTCAATCTGAGATCGAATTGTCGTGCCCTGTCTAATACTGACTTCAGTCTAATGTTGTGTTCTTGTATATCTTTACCGTATACTAGGATGTCATCAGTTATTACATTTACACCATCCAAATTACCTAATATATTGTTCATTTCCTGAATGAATATATCACCAGCCGTTTTGATCCCAAACGGCAAATGGGTAAAACGATACCGACCCCATGGCGTGTTAAAAGTGCATAACCTGGAACTCTCATCATCTAATTCAATCTGCCAATAACCACTGTTGGCATCAATAACTGAAAATATTCTGCTCCACTGGTATTTGCTGTTACTTCTTCTATTGTACGTGTTGGATAGGGGCCCCTTAATATTGCCTTATTTAATTTAGTAGGGTCTAAACATATTCGTATTTTGCCTGGTTTCCTTACTATAGTGATGGAGCTTACCCATGGAGTCGGTTCCGTTTGCTTGACTATTACCTTGAGTTTTAACATTCTATCTAATTCCTGAGAGACATCATTTATTATGGCATGTGGTATGCGCCGAGTACCATCAGTCACAGGGAGAGCTTCGAGCGGGAGATGGACAGCGCTCTCGCACAATGGGAGGAGAAGGAAAGCCCAACACCAGATGAGGAATGGGCAGCGTTGCATCAGGTTGTATACAACACAGCCAAAACTTATCTCGGCAAGCCAGACAGAAAACATCAGGACTGGTTCGACCCCAACGATCAGGAGCTACAGAATCTTATGAGCAGAAGAGACCAAGCCCACCAGAGAGTGTTGCAGACCAGGAACACTAGATCCACCACTGCAGCATACAAAGATGCCTGCAGATTGCTACAAAAATGCACCCGTGCATTGAAGTCAGACTGGTGGGAAATGAAGGCAGAGGAGCTGCAGAGAGCTGCAGACAGAAACAACATGAAGGGCTTCTACAGCGGACTGAAGGAAGTGTGGGGACCTGTGAAGAAGGGACCTGTTCACCTGAAATCAACAGATGGAACGGAGACCTTTTCCGACAGCAAGAGAGTTGTGGCAAGATGGAGCGAACACTTCCAGAAGCTACTCAACGTCCCTGGCGACATAGATCACAAAGCTCTGAACAACATCCAGCAGTGCATTACCAAAACATGCCTCGATGAGATTCCAACCATGGATGAGATGGCTAGAGCAATCGCCAGCCTGAAAGATGGCAAAGCACCTGGGGGTGATGGAATTCCTGCCGAGGTATGGAAGCATGGAGGAGACAATCTGCTCAACAGACTGCACCAACTAATCACCAATGCCTGGGAGGAGGGTTCTGTACCCCAAGCATGGAAGGATGCCAGCATTGTAACCATCTACAAGAAAGGTGATCGAACAGACTGTGGGAACTATAGAGGAATCTCTCTTCTTTCCATAGCAGGGAAGATCTTCGCCAGGATCCTACTCAACAGACTATCTATTCACATAACACCTGGTGTAGTTCCGGAGTCACAGTGTGGCTTCAGAGGTAACCGGAGCACTGTGGATATGATATTTTGTCTCCAACAGCTACAAGAAAAGTGCATTGAGCAGGACCGACCACTGTACATGGTATTTGTCGATTTCACTAAGGCATTTGATACAGTCGGGAGGACCGGGCTATGGCAGCTACTGAGGAAGTACGGATGCCCAGAGAAGTTCACAACTATGATCGAGGCTCTACATACAGGAATGATGGCGAACGTTAGTGCTGGAGGGGAAGTCTCGGAATCGTTCGGGGTTACCAATGGGGTCAAGCAAGGTTGTGTACTGGCCCCCAAGCTCTTCTCCATCTTCCTATCAGCAATGCTAGACGAGGCTTTCTGAGACATGGGGGATGGCATCTATATACAGTCCAGACAGAGCGCTGACCTATTCAATGTCGCACACTTCAGAGCGAAGACCAAGACTACTCAGATACTGGTGAGAGAGCTACTATTCGCAGATGACAGTGCACTGGTTGCCCACTCTGCTGAAGAGACCCAGAAAATAGTGGACGCTTTCTCCGATGCATCAAAGAAGTTTGGCCTGAAAATTAACATCAAGAAGACGGAGGTGCTGTACCAACCCAACTCTACAAGAACCCGAGAGGAGGAGATCATGGTTGACGGAAACAAGCTGAACTCTGTTCCGGAATTCACCTATCTCGGAAGCACTATATCAAGTGATGGACGCATTGATGCTGAGATACAGAGGAGGATGGCCAAGGCTAGCGCATCTTTCGGCCGACTACGCCAGAGACTCTGGAACAACCACCATGTGTCCATTCGGGTCAAAGGTAAGATCTACCGCGCAATCGTGCTATCCACCCTACTATACGGAGCCGAGGCCTGGACAGTGTACAGACAGCAGGTGAAAAAGCTGCATGCCTTCATGATGCGACATCTGCGTTCAATCATGAGGCTAACCTGGAAGGACAAAGTGACGAATAAGGAAATACTCGAACGGATGGGGCTGCCCTCTATGGAAGATCTTCTGATCAAAAAGAATCTCCGGTGGACTGGACACCTCATGAGGATGTCATCAGACAGGCTACCAAAGCAGATCCTCTATTCTCAACTGTCTTCTGGCTACAGAAAGAGAGGGCGCCCCCGTCTCCGGTTCAAAGATACCATCAAGAGAAACCTGAAGCTGAGAGACATTAAGACCGACTCATGGACGCAACTCTCACAGCAGAGAGCTAAATGGAGAGCGGCAGTCAAGTAATGAAAGCAGTCTTTGTCGCATCGCGACCGACAGCATGATGATGATGATGATGATGCGCCGAGGAGCATCAATGACCGGGGATACATTACTATCGACATGAATATGTGCATTTATTTTAATTGTGCCCTTTGCACACATCATTATACATATTTACCAATTTATCACTCGTTGTGGTCGGATCTGCCATCGTGTCCACGGAATCCAGTCTTGCTATGAGGTTGAGGGCAACACAAGCACTCTTGCCCAGGATAGGGCTACCCTCATCTGTTACTTGGAACTTTAAGCGATGACCGCATACGTCGACGAAAACCTCACCATGAGGCCTGATACGTTGCCCGGTGTAGGTCACCAAGTGGCAGCATGCTGGAGTCATGGGTACATTGCTTAGTTGATCGTAAATCCTCCTTGGCACTATGTTCGCCTCCGAACCAGTATCCAGCTTGAACTTAATCAACGTATTGTTCATCGTGATATCCGCGTACCACAGATCCTCTTTCCCGGAGTTGGTATCCTGTAAAGCGCCTACAAACAGATCATGACCAGTGTCGTCGTCTTGGTATGGTTGAATCCCTTCATGTTGTTCGTCATGACGTTGTATGTTGACCTCATTCACTGACGAATATCTATTCGTATTACTTCGACACATTTTAACGAAGTGGCCTACCTTGCCACAACCAGCACATTGCTTGTCTCTAGCAGGGCAACGTCCTTGGATATGCCTATATCCACAATTAGGACAGCAGGATTGTGTCATACTTGTACGGAATGGTTGATGTTGTTGATTCGAAGGCTGTTTCCATGGCGTCGACTGGCGTCGTGACGTCATGCAGTCATTGAATTTTGAAATCACATCGACGTTTTCAGTTGATTCAGTACATGTTGTATCACTTAGTAATTCAGATTTACGTTCGCTTAAACAGCACATATTGACACAAACGTCTAAAGACAAATTGTTTGTCTGTAATAGTCGATCCCATAGGTTTCTGCTCTTTACTCCACAGACTATGCGATCACATAATAATGAATCTTCGAGCTCACCGTAATTACAAAATGCTACACAGTCTCGTAGATTTCTGATATATGTGTCCATCATCTCGTTTGTCTGATTCAATGTATCAAACTGATATCTCACTACCGTAATGTTTGTTTTACCTTCACAATACCTTTTAAATGCCGAAATCAGGATTTCTATCTTGTCACGTTCTGCTATGTCCAGGGTGCGATGAATCTTTTGCGCTTCTGCTCCTGCTACATGCAAAAACACGCAGCACTGAACTTTTTCCGATTTTCCAATCACCCCTGCAGCGTAGATCCTGTAAGAGTCTATCCATTGACACCAATTCAGTGATATGTTGCCTTCAAAGTTGAGTGACATGGGGGGTTTCAATCCAGATAATGCCATGTTCCTTGATGGCAAGCCATGTAAGATACGAGTCGACACGGTGAGTTCTAGTTCATGACTGACTTTTATTGACGCGTGGTTGCCCCTGGTTACATTCCAGCCATCGCTGGTTATCCACGTGTCCCGGTTGACCTACATACTTTACACCCCCATCCCTCAGGGGCGGGGTGGGCACATATCATCCTAGGATAACTTCTCCCCCACCTTAGATAATTTGCCCCCCACCTGGAATCTTTGGAATTACATTGTATTGCATAGATTATAGGTGCAATAGGATCAATAATATTTCAATGACCTTAACTGGAGCACGGTAACTTGCACCTCTTGACACTTTACTTATAATATGAATTTTATACCACTGTATCTTTTGGCATATTAGAAATATAGGAACACAGAGTATCAATAGTCATAATTGCAATGGGACAAAATAACCTGACTCCTAAAATACTGAAAGTCAAGGTGTGGGTTTGAAACCTATGCCATACATGTACTATCATAAGAAATGAAGGGATTTATTTCTCACACCACCTCCAGACAACTCTGGTGCAAACTGAACAGCATCTAGGGGAGACTCACCATCCCCCCCCCCCACTCCACCCACACTCTGGCCAACTTGTAGCAGAACACAACGAAACGTTCACGGACAGAACAGATCCCGCAATCAACCTCCCTTACGCCCACCAACAAGCGCTCCCCAGGAACCCCGCATGGAGAGCTCACCTCATAGACATATCAATAGCCACAATGTCCACCCATAATCTTGACAACCAGCTGACCAGGGCTGAGCTCGACTGCGCCCTAGGCACCACCACAAATAAGACACCCCCAGGAGCCGACGGAGTCCCTAACACTGTGTGGACCAAGTTAACTGCCACTAACAGGGAAACTTTCCTCCCCCTCCTCAACAATATCTTCTACAATGTGGACATACCCCAATCTTTGAATGATGCTGCTATCATCCCCATCAACAAGAAAACCCCGGGTGAAGTCAGACTGATCTCCCTTCTCCAATCCCTTGGGAAAGTTAGTCAAAGAATCGTCCTCACCCGTCTACAGATGGTCACAGAAGACCCCACCACTGGCCTACCAGAGATGGTCATCAGCTACCGAGGAGGACGAGGCACCCAGCATGCCTTTGCCATCCTCATCGAGAGCATTTCCTATGGCCTCGGTAATGGACATGAGACAGCAACCATCTTCCTTGACCTTGAAAAAGCCTTTGAGCTTATCGACCACAACGTAGTACTGACATCAATGGCTGAGCTTGGCATTGCCGGCCGGCCTCTTGCTTATGTCCGAAATTACCTCCAGAACAGGCGAGCCAGGGTATGTGTCTAAGGCACCTCTTCTCCCTACCTCCAACTAAAAAATAGCATCCCCCAGGGTGCAGTGCTCAGATCCCTCCTCTTCAATGCTGTGATGGCATCTCTCGTGAGGAGGCTTAAACAAGACCTAGACACCCAAGAGATCACAGACAGAACAATAGTCTGCTATGCAGACGACATTGCCATCACCTGCTCCCATGTGATCAACTCACAGGATCTGACTGAGCAGGTGCTCCACCTGGTAGGAAATGCCTGCCGGGACTCTGGACTAAAAATCTCCCCCACCAAGACCAAGATCATGCACATGTTCAAGGGTCAACCACTTCACCCCCTCTACCTAGATGGATCCCCTTTCGAATGGGTCTCCACCTGTGACTACCTAGGTATCTGTCTAGGCTGAGACCTTAAAATGAGAGCCCTCTGCCGCCACCTGGCTACCAGAATGACCAACAGACTCCTCCTCATGAAGAGGATCTCTAGCTTCTCCTGGGGTGCCCCAGATGGTGTACTTGCACTGTTCTACTGCCAGGCAGTCCGCTCCCTCTTCGACTACGCCGCGCCCACACTCGCTCTCACAGCCCTCGGACTTGGCAACCCCCAAACTTGACTACCCAAGAACAAGATCTTCCTGAATGAGTTCCAAAAACTTGAGAACATCCAACACCAGGCTGCCAAGCTTGTCCTCCGTGTTCCCAGCACCACCAGGATCGAGATCCTCCTCCTTGAATCCGGCCTCCCTCCCCTCCACCTCCGAGGCAAATCACTTCTCACCACCCACCTCACAAGAACCCTCTCCTCAGGCCTTTCATCAACAATCCGCAGAGCCATTGCCTACCTCCGAGATGGGACCTGTGGTAACCCTCACATCTCCTACCGCCTCAAGGACGCCATCACCACCCTCAAGGACTCCCATGGACTCCACATTGCAGACTCCGCCCTGAGCCCTCACAAGCCACCATGGTGTTCCATTCCAGTGGAAACCCAAACCACCAATCTAGTTGATGCCAAGGTTGTTTACACCACCCCAGAATTCCACTCCATGGCTCTCGAGGACATAACTCAGGCGAAGGCGGACTTCCCCCTCGCTAAGATGGTCTACACCGATGGCTCCCTTAACCCAACATCAGGTAGAGCCGGAGCTGGAATCATCATCCCCTTCTGCAACACAAAGAACACTACCAGGGGACATGGGCAACTACTGCCCCATATCACTCCTACCTCTGCCAGGCAAGCTTATAGAGAAATTAATGTATAAGCACATCATGAAATATCTTGATGGTGAGAAAATACTAAATGACAAACAGGGAGGGTTCAGAAAGGGATTCTCCCAAACAAAAACTAGATACAATCTAACAAATGACATACTGAGAGGTATGAATGAAGGTGAACAGACAACTGCCACATTCATAGATTTTAGCAAGGCATTCGATACAGTGAATCATGACATACTAATAAAAAAGTTAGAAAGAGTAGGAATAATAGGAAGGACACTAGACTGGATAAGGAATTACATGAGTGAGAGAAGTCAGAGGACAAAAGTAAATGTCAAAACATCAGAAAATATACAGGTAACCTGTGGAGTCCCTCAAGGTTCAGTATTAGGCCCACTCCTCTTCATCATTTACATCAATGATCTAGAGAAGTCCTTAGAGGGAATCAGATTCCAACTATATGCTGATGACACTGTGATATACACAACAAGCAATAGCAGAAAATAGAAAGCTTTAGAAGCTCTAGAAACTAGTAGCTTTAGATAATTGGTGTAACTCCAACAAGATTTCCATAAACCACAATGTAAAGTCGTCGGCTGGCAGCTGTAGTTGTGTAGGCAGGCTAAATAGGAAATCACTACAGGCAAGTAGAAGAAAGACAGAGTATAGAGTGAAAGTTAGAGAGAGCTAGCACTGTCAGGTTTATTATTATATATGGTTTTAGAATCAAAGATGGCCTGTCACATGACCAGATCCTCCAATCAACAGTAAGCATTCACATATCCACCAATCAACAGTAAGCATGCTGCTTGTAACCATGCCTTGGTGGTTTTGGCCTCACTGCCCTGTTGTGTCTGGGTGTGCAGTGATCCGTATCTAACAGTTGGGGGGAGGGGGTTGGAAGCAGATCTGCTAAGGCCTTATCACACTAACAGTAGTGCCCCTCTCACACTATCTATAGAATACACAATGTCTATATAATCTAGGTAAAGGATCACCAACACTACACAATACCATATGCATTTGGTCACATTACATCATTTACCTTTTATATAACATTTGTAATCCCATATAGACCAGTTCACATCTCCCACCAATGTGTAATTATCAGAATATTTTACAACAAGCAGTCGAAGGTCCTAGTGTTTGGCAGTGGGAAAATCAACTATGGCAATGGGGAGCCAATAATTTTGGGAGGAAAAGTTCTTGATTATCAGACCAACTACAGATATCTAGGAATGAATCTTGATAAGAAACTAAACTACAATGATAACATAAAAGAAGTTATCAAGAAGGCAAACCACAAAATCTGGATATTAGCGAATACCAGAAAATACCTAGCTACAAATATGGCTATTAAGATCTATAAAGGTATGATACTACCATCCTTCGACTATGGTATTGTAATATATATGGGGGGAACAAAAATATGTTGGATAAACTACAAAGACTACAAAATAGAGTACTTAAGATATGTCTGAAGGTGGAACATAGACACCCAACTGATGATCTGCATAGGAAAGCAAGAGTCAACACACTAAATGATAGTAGAAAAGCACATCTCAAAATAGCAGCATTCAGGGAGACAAGGAAGCCTGGGAGGGTTCAGGTAACAAAAAAGGCAACAAGAGGTAGTGGTGGCCCCAGACTGATAATAAACAGAGCCAAAAACAGATCATATGAGAGAAGTACGAATTACATGATGGCAAGGGAATGGAATACACTGGGAGTAGAAGAAAGAAGTTTCACGATAATAGAAACATATAAACCATTAATAAAAAGAGAGCTAAATGCACTGTTACGCTAATGACAACAACAAATAAAATGAACTAAAGAAGAAAAAGAAAGATAGATAAATAAATAAATAGAAAATACACTGATAATTCAAGCAAAGTTTGAGAGGGTATAGATGCTAGGTATGATACATACAAAAGGTAAACTTTAAACTTAAAATCAAAACCTAATGACCACTAACACAGCACATTCAGAGAAATTAACTATTGGTAACCAAACAATTATCCAATTGTAGAATGAACAAACTCACAGAGGTTTTGGGGAATGTGGGAGAATGCTTACAAACAGAGAAAGAATGCATGCAGCAGTTAGCTACACAACAACTGAAGGTGATAAAAAGAAGGGGAGTCACAAGACTATTACTGTCTAGTGGCAAAAACAAGTCATTAGACTTAACCGTTATGGGCAGCATAAATACACCCATCGCCAAAATAAAAAAGACTTTGCTTCAACTCTCAATACCGAGCTCACCGCCATTCACTTGGCCCTCGAAGACCTCTCCAACTCAAGTGCCATCATCATTACCGACTCTCTGAATGCCATTAAAGATATCGCCTGCCCAAATGGCCGACACTCCGTTGTGGACGTGATCCAGATTATAATCTCGACCAGACATCAGGCACACCTCAACACAGTTCTGCTATGGGTCCCCTTCCATCTAGCACTCTATGGTAATGACCAGGCCGACTGTGCCACTCTAGCCAGTGCCAACCGAGCAGACATGGAGACAGCCATCCCTCCCTCCATCACCAAACTGACCACTGCCACTTCTCAAGCCACCACCAAACTCTGGGAACGCGCCACACAGAAGAAACAAGTACCAAACCCTTATTCAATAAGCTGGCTCTGGACTACCCTGATCAGAACTAACATCCCCCATCCAGTCGGCCTTCCTGCTTCTACCAAAGTCACCGGCAACCACATCAGGACTGGCTACCGCTGATGGATTGATGTCACCAACCTCCAGCACTGTCCCTGCAGCACTAAGATCTTCAATGTGGCCACATACTTGCCTCATGTGGCGCCGTCGACAAATCTGCCATCAGTGACTTCATGGAGGACGCTGACCGCCAACTCAACAACAATAGGGCCGCTCTGGCCATCCTCTCCAGGATTTCCAAGTCATCCTGGAATGCACTTGCTCGCTTCTACCGCCAGAAAGCAGATATCATCAACACTGTCGGTTGCCCAGACCCTGACACTGAGGACTAGCAGGTCCCACCTCGTCCCCATACCTGACTTGACACCACTACCATCTAACCTCTAATTTTCACTAACAACTAACAGGTAACCCCACCTACTGCCTAACTAATTCCATTCTCACTTCACTTCTTTCTCTGGCCTTGGCCGGACTTACGGTGCATACCGGTGAATCTAGAGGGACTGAAGTTTGGATCCTGGTTGTGTCAAACCAATGACTTATAAAATAGGTACCTGTTCTTGCTAGGCGCTTGGTGTTATGAGATCAGGACAGGGACTGGGCGCACAGTGTCAGGATAATGTGACTGTGTGGGACATCAGGTCATGGTGCCGGTCGTCTCATTTCTCAGGGGGCAGCACTATAAAGTTGCCATGAGTGCATGCTGTCACAAGTAGGTGCGCATCCCGGTATGGCCTAGGGTCTTACTGGGGTGTAAAACTACACCAACCACCCAGCCTCCCCCGGCCCTCTCAGAGGACTATGGTTGGGCTCTTAGGCTGCCTTTTTCCTTCCTCCGCCCCCCCTTACCCCCCAATTTCTCTGACCACTACCCATCGGAAGCCAACTCCCCACTACATGGGACCGCTTTCAGCGGTGCCCATACAGAACAGCACATTTGCAGCCTTTAGCGCACCGATGCTACTGAAAACTCCATAAAAACAATCTATGTAAAGAAGACATGTTTTATCATGTGAAGTTTGAAAACACTGTATACAGTATTGAAGGTAGGGGACATGGTGGGGGCACCTTATCCTAGGATAAGTTCCCCCTGGAAGTGCAGGGAATTTATCCAGGGGCAGCGGCAGGTAGAGTCTGACGCTAAGAAAAGCTGCCTAATTGCTGCATCTGTGTGAAGAAGACATGTTATATATGTGAAGCTTGAACACCCGGTAATCAATATTCCAGGTGTGGGGGGGGGGGACTTATCCAGGGTGGGGGGACTTGTCCGCAGAAAATGTCCCCCCGGGGGAGAAGTTGTCCAGGGGGCAACTTATCCTGTTACACGGCATCATGGCGTGAGCTGCTGATGGCGCTTGGTGTTGCGTTGTCATTGTTACCCACAAAGGTGACACTTCCGGCCTCTCTCTGCACGCGTGGGACGCTCCCATCATGCAGCAGTCATTGTACACAACCTGCTGTCCACCCACCTGCCACACCCACCTGTCACCTGCCACACCCACCTGCCACCTCCCACACCCACCTACCACCTGATACACCCACCTGCCACCTCCCACACCCACCTGCCACCTGCCACACTCACCTGCCACCTGCCACACCCACCTCCCACCTGCCACACCCACGTCGCATACCCACCTGCCACACCCACATCCCACACCCACTTGTCACCTCCCACACCCATCTACCACCTCCCACACCCACCTTCCACCTCCCATACCCTTATCCCACCTCCCACACCCTCATCTCACCTCCCACACCCACCTCCCACCTCCCACACCCACCTCCCACCTCCCACACCCACCTCCCACCTCCCACACCCACGTTCCCACACCCACCTCCACACCCACATCCCACACCACTGTTACCTCCCCCACCACCTCCCACCTCCACCCTCCCAACCCACCTCCCACCTCCCACACCCACATCCCACCTCCCACACCCACCTCCAACCGCCCACACCCACATCCCACCTCCCACACCCACCTCCCACCTCCCACACCCACCATCCACCTCCCATACCCTTATCCCACCTCCGACACCCTCATCTCACCTCCCACACCCACCTGCCACCTCCCCAACCCACCTGCCACCTCCCACACCCACCTCCCACCTCCCACACCCACCTCCCACCTCCCACACCCACCTCCAACCTGCCACACCCACCTGCCACACCCACCTGCCACATCCTTCTCTCACCTGCCACAACCGGGCTAGCGTCGCCTGCCCTGTTTCCATGATCCCTCCACCATAAAGTGTACACCAAGACAAATCTGAGCGGGCCACCAGAGCCCAAATGGGGTCCCAGGGAGACGTGCGGGCAAATGCAATTTCAGCGTGTCCGGCATTGGGTTCGGCGGTGGTGTGGTGAGCTGCGGCCGGCTGTGACTGATGAATAGACTTTGTCACTTAGTGGGCCCTGTACACTCAAGCAGTCGGGGCAGTGGAGGGCTTGGAACCAGCTACTAGTTCCAGCAGCACAGACAGCACGGCTGTGCCGTGTGGTGAACGTTTTAGTGAACGCTCCAACACGTGGGATCGTGACTCGGTACTTGATGGAGCCCTGAAGGAGCTGGTGGCACAGCAGGTCGTCGCATCAGTGTGTAGATGGAATAACCCACAAACCGCAATACCAGCTGAGCCACTGTCACCACCGTCAGTTCTACCACCACTGTCACCACTGTCAGTACTACCACCACTGCCACCACTGTCAGTACTACCTTCACTGTCATTACTCTGAGTACTACCAAAACTGTCGGCACCGTCAGTTCTACCACCACTGTCACCACTGTCAGTATACCACTGTCACCACTGTCAGTACTACCACCACTGTCATTACTCTTAGTACTACCACCACTGTCACCACTGTCAGTGTTACCACCACTGTCACCACTGTCACCACTGTCACCACTGTCACCACTGTCACCACTGTCACCACTGTCACCACTGTCACCACTGTCACCACTGTCACCACTGTCACCACTGTAAACTGACAGTACTATTGCCACTGTCACCACTGTCAGTACTATCATCACTGTCACCATTACTAGTCCAATCACCACCGTCACTACTGTCAGTACTAAAGCTATTGCAACAACTGTCACCACTGTCACCATTGTTAATTCTATCACCACTGTCACCACTGTACCCGCTGACCTACCTATTTACAATGTAATGTAAACGGCTGGAAGACCAGTGCAGCGCTGAAAAAAAAGTATATTCTTATAAATAAACTGTTTAACAACAAGAAAAGGTACAAGTGAGTCATTGTTGGTACTGGTTCTGACAGCTGCCATTCTGTATAAACCACGTGACAACCCTCAGTCTGTGCACGCAGTCGGTTGCCATAGAAACGGAACCTGGCGAGACGACAAAGCAAGCATATGTAAAAGGAGAAGCAGGAGTCACTCAGTTGTTGTGTGTTGTGAGTAATACTCTGTCACTCAGAGAGCATCGTCACTCAGACAGCATCGTCACTCACAGCTGTAAGGAGATATTGGCACGATCCACTTGCTCCTGGCGCCACCCAACGGGCGAAAGTCGCCCTATAGTCGCGGGGCACAACTCAGGGAAACACTGCCTGCATGTTTGCCTGTCTGCACGCGTTCATCTTGGATATACATCCAACACAAGTCCGAGGAAAGCAGCACATTTCTAAAGCAAAGCACCTAACTGGTACCACAGTGATTGGCTACACAGTGATTGGCTACATAGTGATTGGCTGCACAGTGATTGGGTTACGTTATTATGTCGTATGTGTAGTTGTCATTTGTTGTACAGTGATCAGGTACAAAGTGATCAGTAAATAGCGATTGGTCACATAGGGATTAATCATGCAGTGATTGGCCACATAGTGATCGATCATGCAGTGATTGGTCACAGAGTGATTACTCATACAGTGATTAATGGTACAGTGATTGGCTATGCACTGATTCACCATACAGTAATTCGACAGTCGTTGGTCCTACAGTGATTTGTTACGATTTGTTGCATAGGTATAACTTACTGTGATTGGTCATGCAGTGATTGGTGTACACTGATTGGTTAAACAGTGACTGGTCACAGAGTGATACTGAAAAGGGGAAGAGCGTGAACGAGATAACAAGGAGACAACACAACCACAGCGTAGTTAGTCTATTGAAGTCATGCATTCAGACAACACAACCACAACGCGCTAATTCAACAAGCATGTAGAAGTAGTTAGTCTATTGAAGTCAAGCATTCAGACAACACAACCACAGCACACTAAGTCAACAAGCATGTAGAAGTAGTTACTCTATTGAAGTCATACATTCAGACAACACAACCACAGTGCGCTAATTCAACAAACATGTAGAAGTAATTAGTCTGTTAAAGTCATGCATTCAGACAACACAACCACAGCGCGCTAATTCAACAAGAATGTAGAAGTAGTTACTATATTGAAGTCATGCATTCAGACAACACAACCACAGCATGCTGAGTCAACAAGCATGTAGAAGTAGTCACTCTATTGAAGTCATGCATTCAGTCAACACAACCACAGCGCACCAAGTCAACAAACATGTAGAAGTAGTTAGTCTCTTGAAGTTATGCATTCAGACAACACAACCACAGCGTGCTGATTCAACAAACATGTAGAAGTAGTTAGTCTATTGAAGTCATGCATTCAGACAACACAACCACAGCGCGCTAAGTCAACAAGCATGTAGAAGTAGTTAGTCTATTGAAGTCATGCATTCAGTCAACACAACCACACACCCAGCGCAAGTCAACAAGCATGTAGAATAGTTAGTCTAATTGAATCATACATTCAGACAACACAACCACATCAGGCTAAGTCAACAAACAGAAGAAGTAGTTAGTCTAGCAAGTCATGCAGTCATTCAAAACAGTTTCAGTGACCAAGTCACAAGCATGTAGAAGTAGTTAGTCAATTGAAGTCATGCATTCAGACAACACAACCACATAGGCTAAGTCAACAAACATGATAGTGTTAGCCTATGAAGTCATGCAATCACAACACAACCACAGCACAACCAACAAGCATATTTTTAGTCATACATTCAGACACACACATCAGGCTAAGTCAACAAACATGTAGAAGTAGTTAGTCTATTGAAGTCATGCATTCAGACAACACAACCACAGCGTGCTAAGTCAACAAACATGTAGAAGTAGTTAGTCTATTGAAGTCATGCATTCAGACAACACAACCACAGCGTGCTAAGTCAACACACATGTAGAAGTAGTTAGTATATTGAAGTCATACATTCAGACAACACAACCACATCATGCTAAGTCAACAAACATGTAGAAGTAGTTAGTCTATTGAAGTCATGCATTCAGACAACACAACCACAGCGCGCTAAGTCAACAAGCATGTAGAAGTAGTTAGTCTATTGAAGTCATGCATTCAGACAACACAACCACATCACGCTAAGTCAACAAGCATGTAGAAGTAGTTAGTCTATTGAAGTCATGCATTCAGACAACACAACCACAGCACACCAAGTCAACAAACATGTAGAAGTAGTTAGTCTATTGAAGTCATGCATTCAGACAACACAACCACAGCGCGCTAAGACAACAAGCATGTAGAAGTAGTTAGTCTATTGAAGTCATGCATTCAGACAACACAACCACATCATGCTAAGTCAACAAGCATGTAGAAGTAGTTAGTCTATTGGAGTCATGCATTGAGACAACACAACCACAGCGCACCAAGTCAACAAAAATGTAGAAGTAGTTAGTCTATTGAAGTCATACATTCAGACAACACAACCACATCACGCTAAGTCAACAAGCATGTAGAAGTAGTTAGTCTATTGAAGTCATGCATTCAGACAACACAACCACATCACGCTAAGTCAACAAGCATGTAGAAGTAGTTAGTCTATTGAAGTCATGCATTCAGTCAACACAACCACAGCGCGCTAAGTCAACAAGCATGTAGAAGTAGTTAGTCTATTGAAGTCATACATTCAGACAACACAACCACATCACGCTAAGTCAACAAGCATGTAGAAGTAGTTAGTCTATTGAAGTCATGCATTCAGTCAACACAACCACAGCGCACCAAGTCAACAAGCATGTAGAAGTAGTTAGTCTATTGAAGTCATACATTCAGACAACACAACCACATCAGGCTAAGTCAACAAACATGTAGAAGTAGTTAGTCTATTGAAGTCATGCATTCAGTCAACACAACCACAGCGCACCAAGTCAACAAGCATGTAGAAGTAGTTAGTCTATTGAAGTCATGCATTCAGACAACACAACCACAGCGCGCTAAGTCAACAAGCATGTACAAGTAGTTAGTCTATTGAAGTCATGCATTCAGACAACACAACCACAGCACACTAAGTCAACAAGCATGTAGAAGTAGTTACTCTATTGAAGTCATGCATTCAGACAACACAACCACATCACGCTAAGTCAACAAGCATGTAGAAGTAGTTACTCTATTGAAGTCATGGATTCAGACAACACAAACACAGTGCGCTAAGTCAACAAGCATGTAGAAGTAGTTAGTCTATTGAAGTCATGCAATCAGACAACACAACCACACCACGCTAAGTCAACAAGCATGTAGAAGTAGTTAGTCTATTGAAGTCATGCATTCAGTCAACACAACCACAGCACGCTAAGTCAACAAGCATGTAGAAGTAGTTAGTCTATTGAAGTCATACATTCAGACAACACAACCACATCACGCTAAGTCAACAAGCATGTAGAAGTAGTTAGTCTATTGGAGTCATGCATTCAGTCAACACAACCACAGCGCAGTTAGTCTATTGAAGTCATGCATTCAGACAACACAACCACAGCACACTAAGTCAACAAGCATGTAGAAGTAGTTAGTCTATTGAAGTCATGCATTCAGTCAACACCACTACAGCGCAGTTAGTCTATTGAAGTCATGCATTCAGACAACACAACCACAGTGTGCTGATTCAACAAACATGTAGATGTAGTTAGTCTATTGAAGTCATGCATTCAGACAACACAACCACTGCGCACTAAGTCAACAAACATGTAGAAGTAGTTAGTCTATTGAAGTCATGCATTCAGACAACACAACCACAGCGCACCAAGTCAACAAACATGTAGAAGTAGTTAGTCTATTGAAGTCATGCATTCAGTCAACACAACCACAGCGCGCTAAGTCAACAAACATGTAGAAGTAGTTAGTCTATTGAAGTCATGCATTCAGCTATACCGCCTTCATGACTGACAGATGCACAGATCTACTCAGTCTCCCGCTGTGCTTCGTCTGGCAACTGTGGGCGGGGAATAATCTATCACTGCTGTCTGCTGACTTCTTGCCTTTCTATACACATGATAGAGAGCTATAGAGTGGATGTCTGCCAAATGGATCAATCTGAACGCCAGCTTTTCTTACCGTCAGAGTCTACCTGAGCCATTCATTGAACTGCGTGCAGACAGACAACTCTGGCCCTGAGAGGGAGCTGCGTCCAACATGGTCTGGCGGCGTTCCCTGATGCGTTCCCCGCCACGAACAAGCAGGCCTTAGGCTTGGCATAAAGCATGACGTCATCGGGATCAGTGTAGGCGTTACTCTGCGCGTGCGCTACTGTGCGGCGAAGCAGTCAAGGCTTTAACCTCATAGGCCCGATGTATTGTTATAGTGTGCAATAACTATGTACCAGCAATAACTGTGTACTATGTACTTTGAGAGCTTTATTTGAATTATATATATTTAGGGAATGTAAATATCGCTCCAATGATAGATGCTGGTTTTGGTATATGTCATAAGCTTCATACATTGATGGCCTATGGGAGCCGGCCAGCATTTCACTTTCTACCTCTTACTCCGTCCCACAGACGGGATGGCCGAATAAGTTAGAGCGTCCGTCTCCCGGGCTGGTAGATCGTGGGTTTGTGGGTTCGAGTCCCGGTCGAGTCAAACCAATGACTTTAAAATTGATACTTGTCGCTTCCTAGCCAGGCGCTCGGCATTATTAGGATAGGGCAAGGACTGGTGTGCTCAGTGTCAGGATAATGTGACTGAGTGGGATACCAGGTCATGGTGCCGGCGGCCTGGTTTCCGAGTGGGACAGGACTATAAAGTTGCCATGAGTGCGCACTGTCACAAGTCGGTACCCGTCCTGATATGACCTTAGATGTTGCTAGGACGTAAAACAACAACAAACAAACTTACTCCGTCCTTTCCTCTATATTACCCTTATTTGATTGGGTGGGGCCCTTTTCCTTTTTCACTGTTTCGCTTTCTTCTGGCTGCAGATCCCACCTTTCTCCTTCCCTTCCTCCTAACCCATCGGCGACTGGACACGAGTGCACAGCTACAATCGGACTGGAGAGAACCGGTGCCGCTACAATGACTTGTTATTATTGTTGTAAAGAATCCCCTGCTTCCACAACCGCCCCCTCTGAAGGGTCCGTTGCTCTATTGCTGCAGCCATTCAGCCTGTAACTGTCAAGGTTACAAACCACCCTCAAGGTCAATGCTTTGTGCCAAGCCTAAGGACTACTTGTTGGTGGCGGGGAACGAAGCTATGGGATGCAGGGCGGTGACCTCATTATCGCCACCCCATATTGGAGAGTCGCACCCAGCGCCAGAACCCAGCAGGTGGAAGCGGAATGGGATTATGTCGCAGGGAATTGTGTCTACATGTGAGGAGCAAGGTGGGGGGGGGGGGATTAGATTAACTCGATCAATGTCTGCAAGGAGATAAGAGGATGGAATCAGTGCACAGGAAGAGAGGTGGTATATACAGGAGAGGCGATCACTGGATGGAGTGACGTCAGAGATAAGCCTATTCCCTCAAGACTCCCTCTGATGGTGACACGCGGAACTAAGCTCAGCTTTACACTGAGCATCGGGCCTACCGAGCCCCAGCCTACCGAGCACCAGCCTACCGAGCACCAGCCTGCGTAACACCAGCCTGCCGAGCACCAGCCTACCGAGCACCAGCCTACCAAGCACCAGCTTACTGAGCACCAGCCTACCGAGCACCAGCCTACCGAGCACCAGCCTGCATAACACCAGCCTACTGAGCAGTAGCCTGCCGAGCACCAGCCTGCCGAGCACCAGCCTGCCGAGCACCAGCTTACCGAGCACCAGCTTTCCGAGCACCAGCCTACCGAGCACTAGCTTACCGAGCACCAGCCTACTGAGCACCAGCCTGCTGAACACCAGCTTACCGAGCACCAGCCTAGCATGCACCAGCTTACCGAGCACCAGCCTGCGTAACACCAGCCTACTGAGCAGTAGCCTGCTGAGCACCAGCCTACTGAGTACCAGCCTACTGAGCACCAGCTTACCGAGCACCAGCCTGCCGAGCACCAGCCTGCCGAGCACCAGCTTACCGAGCACCAGCCTGCTGAGCACCAGCTTACCGAGCAACAGCTTACCGAGCAACAGCTTACCGAGCACCAGCCTGCATAACACCAACCTACTGAGCAGTAGCCTGCCGAGCACCAGCCTACCGAGCAACAGCCTACCGAGCACCAGCCTGGTGAGCACCAGCCTACCGAGCACCAGCTTACCGAGCACCAGCCTGCGTAACACCAGCCTACTGAGTGTAAAAGACCTGTTAACACCGTGAGTTCTGTAATGTAGCTGACTTTATTTACAACTACTAGTCATGACGTCATCCGGTATTATGGTGGGGGCGTTCGTACAACTACATACATTACATCTTCCCCTTTTAACGATATATACCGATATTTTATTATCAATCAATAACATTTTTGGTGCACGACTATTTGCTGGATTCAAAAGTACATAATGATATAATTTTCATACTTAAATTCATTAATACCTTTTTATTACAGTTGCCTATTATATATTAACTAACATCGAGATCACTGGGTTATAATTGTTTCATATTAATATTCTTATTAATGCTACATCTTTCCTCTTTTTCCCTTTTCTTTAAAAGAAATCAGAATTGTCAATAAATGTTGTGTGTTGAGTGTACTTTATAGTCAAACACCATTTATATTGTCAATGAACTTAACAATTAATGATACCATTTTGTATATAACATTGGTCGTAATGCGAAGCATTTCATTTGATGCGAGGGAAGGGAGAGCGACTCCCCCCCCCTCCCCCCCCGCTACCCGCGCTGTCACCCAGCCCTCGCGCCTCGCGCGACGCCCGCTCTCACCCTCCCCCTCCCCCGGCCCTGAGCCTCTCACGCCCTCCTGCCACTGCTCCCTCGTTTGATGCGAGGGAAGACAGAGCGACTCCCCCCCCTCCCCCCCCTACCCGCGCTCTCCCAGCACTGCGCCTCGCGCGACGCCCGCTGCTCACCCCCGCCCTCCCCCGGCCCTGAGCGACTCACGCCCTCCTGCCACTGCTCACCTTCCCCCTTATAAGGCCGCCCGCCGGCCTCCCTCAGGCACTCAGCCTCCAGCCGCCTTCCACCTCTCTGCCCTTTTCTTCTACTTTGGCCGGCATTCCTTCTCCTCGGACCGCTGCACCTCTGCCGACCTCCACCATGCCCGGACGCGGAAAAGGCAAGAGCCGGAAAGCAGCCAAGATCTCCGGTATGGCCACACCCGGGCCGTCCTCGGGCTCCCCGGGGGGATCCCTCCCCTCCACGGCCCCGTCCTCGCCCGCAGCACCCTCGGGCCACGCCAGCAGCGAGATCGCCCTCCTCATCGAGTCCATCAACCGCCTCACTTGCCGCGTGCAGGCCGTCGAGACGGGGATCGCCCGAGGGGCTCCCGAGGAGCCTGCACCCGCGCCACGGCAGGAGCCCGCATACAGCCTGGCGCCCGCCCCGGCCCCTCGGGCGCACGCCGCACCCGGGAGCCGGCCGCCGCCTCCACCTCAGGCGACGCGGCCCGGAGGCCTACACCCGGAGTACGAGCAGTACTCCCGCGTACACGCCAGCTCGACACCGACAGCGCCGCCCACCTACCGCCAGCACCCCGCGGAGCACACCCCCACCTCCGCGGCCGACGCAGTCCGCGACATCCTCGCATCCGCCGAGGCGCAGCACACCGTACGGCGCCGAGGTATTCCTGCTGACTATGTTTTTCCTTCTGATCTTGTGGAGAGGGGTCCGGGGCGCAAGGCGGTTAAACTCGGGGAGGCGACCAGGGACGAGTATAGCCTCGCCCTCCTCTCACTGGTGAACCACCCTGCCTTCCCGGCCCACTCCCTCCAGGGCCTACACCACCACCACCTCACCGTCATGAGGGACATCCTCATCCACCCCTGGCCGACCGTCCGCCAGTACTCAGAGACCATATTTTCCTGGATCGCGGACGGAAGGCTCCCCCAGGGGTGGCATGACCCTGTGGCCCTCAACGCGGTCAGGCTCGACTCCCTCACCACGCCCACCACCCCGCCAACACCAGCTCCCCGAGGCGACGAGGGGGCCCGAGGCGCACACTTGCCCCGGCAGCAAGTCGACACCCGCACCGCCTACGATAGGCACGCTCACGGGGCTCCCTGCACCGCTTGGAACCGCGATCCCGCCTCGTGCGATCGGGCACCTCTCGGAGAGGCTCACGGCGAGGTGGGAGACAGGCGCCGGCACGTCTGTGCGTATTGCGCCAACGTGCGGCGCATACTAACAATGCACAGCGAGGCCGGATGCCGCACCAAGCAAGCCCGTGAGCGCCAGACCCCGGCCGCCTCGGCGGATTTTTGATCCGCCGGCCTAGGCCGGCACCTCATCCCAACCATTCCCGACAGCCCCGCGACGCCCACCGACGGCCACCCAGCGAACACCGATCGAAACGCCACCCAGAAGAAGCCGAGGATCATCACCTCGCACCTCACAGCTCAGACGACTCAGCCCAGCCTCACAATATTCAATATTGTATTTTATGAACAAAATTTCCCAAAATGTTCAAATTAACTTTTCATGCTTAATTATAACACTTGTATCAGTTTTGTTTATAAAAGTATTGAGTCAATGTTTAATTGCTAACATCCTCGACATGTAAGATAATTTAAATCATTTATCAAAACAAACACAATGCATACACAGTTAGATTCAAGTGTCGTTTCTTATGCGTGCATGTATTGTGTCCATTCTTTGTTTGATCTTATTCTTACTGTACTGCTTTTCTAGCATGTCACTTATTTAATTATTACAATTGCATCAGTGAACGTTAATAAAAAATAACATTATTGAGTCAATAGTTATTTGATAACATCTATGATATGTAAGACAACTTAAAGCATTTATACCAACACACACAATGTATACTCAGTTAGCATCATGTGTTGTTTCTTATGTTTGCATGTGTTGTGTCCATTCTTTATTTGACCTTAACAATGTGTTATTCTCACTGTACTGCTTTTCTAGCATGTCACCTGCTTAATTATTACAATTGCATCAGTGAACATTAACAAAATAACATTATTGAGTCAATAGTTATTGGATACCACATATGTCATGTAAGACAACTTAAAGCATTTATAATAAACTAACGAAATGCATACTCAGTTACCTTCATGTGTCATTTCTTATGTGTGAATGTGTTCTGTAAATTCTTTGTTTGACCTTAAATGTGTGACGTTCTTCTTGTATTGCTATTGTAGCATCACACTTGCTTGACTGTCAAATGTCTTGTTCCAAAATTACAATGTACATATTGCATCACTGGTATTCAGATGTGCAAGACTTATTTATATAAAATTCCATATGGTTACCGTATCCAACCTCTGGCTGCTGCACGGTTTTGTAGCACTATATTATCTGATGAAACAAAACGTCAAGATTTGGGCGAAATTATTAAAGTTGCACAATCCAATGTAACTATAGCATTTTTAAATAGGACAGTTTATTCCAAACCACACACATCAGTATATTTTGGTAGTCTTCACATACTCATGTTCCTTTCATTTTGATATATAAGCAATTTCCTACAAATTTGATGCCAATTTGCTGTCAAAAAGTGTAGAATACTGTTTAGATAATTGTTTTTGTTTTGAACATTTCATGCTTCATGGCACTATACAGCTTTACAAGGGATGCTTCAACTTGTTACTTTGTTGCAATTACTGAAGTGGTCTAGTCTTCTGTCCAGACATTGATGATGGAACTTCAAGATTTTGGTAACATTTTAAAGTTGCGCAGTCTAATGTAACCAAACCATTCCTAATTTCAAATGTTACAATCGACATACTATGTTTTGGTCTGCATTCTTTGATCTTTTATATATATATTAATTTATTAACACTAGAATGTTTTATTAATTTTAGTGTGGTTATATTTTTGTGTGTGCTTTTGACCGTATACGTTGGTTCTTTGGCAGTGGTGTAATATCATTTAATGTAATATTAATTTACGAATGTATATGACATTAAATTCAACATTACAAATATCAGTATCATTTGGTAGGTTTAGCATACTTGGCTTACTCCGGTTTCTATATAACCAATAGGTTAGTTTTTATATTTCCATCATTAACAACTAGTCCATAGCAATATTAAATGATGGAACCATACATGTTTTTGTTGTTGTTGTTTTTTTTTTTAACATTCCTAAATTATTAGGATATGCATTAGTGATTTATACGCGCAACAGTATAAGCATTATATGGTATTATCATTACATTTTTCATTGGAGTATGCAGCTTTAACAAAGCTTACTACTAACTGCTACTTTGTCGCATTCACCGATTTGAACTACATTCTTTTGTGACGTGGCTTTGCTCCGTCCTGGGGGTGTTCGGAAATCAGCATACCTATATTTTCATGTGGATCTTAATGTTATAATTATACATTTTAAATAATTGTTTCTTTACCTTGTCTTGTCTCATAATCCATCTTATGTCAATTCCCAACTCATAATAAGTCACATTTAATGTTCTTCACGTGCCTCAAGTGGCCTGGTGCCGGTGCTTTCTTCCCGGCGCTCCGTGTTTACTTCTCGATGAATCTCGTTGCCTTGCCTGTTGCTTAGCTTGCCTGACATCTTGCGCGTCTTCATTCTGGCTGTTTTTATTTCAGCCGTTTGTCTCTGTTGACGATCTGTGCATCTGTGCTTGCTTCTTGGCATCCGTGCATCCATGTCTGTTCCTTTAGGCAGCTGTGCATCTGTGTGCCATCTTCTCAGGCATCTGTGCATTGTATTGTCTTTTATTCACTGTAAGCAATGGGGTGACGTCCTGCACGTCGTCATTCCGGCCGTTTTCATTACAGCCATTTGTTTCCACCGAGGATCTGTACATCCATGCTTCTTGGCATCTGTGCAGTCGTGTCTGTGCCTGTAGGCATCCATGCATCTATGTGCCATCTTTCCAGCCATCTGTACATTATCTTGTCACTTGTCACATTAAAGTCACTGCTGCTCCTGTTGGTGCCCGGGGAGTGGCGGCCTGGTGCGCTGCAGCTACTTTAACTTGAAGTTCAAATACTTGTTAATTTTTCTGTGTCCAGGTTGTTGATCCTTGTACAAGGAACTTGTAGTATATGTTGGTTGGTCCCTGGGGTGCTGTTGCCCGGTATCCACCAGAAGCAATGGGCTTGAAAGCACCATTGCCTCCACATCTGACACCATGTAAAAGACGTGTTAACACCGTGAGTTCTGTAATGTAACTGACTTTATTTAGAACTACTAGTCATGACGTCGTCCGGTATTATGCTGGGGGCGTTCGTACAACTACATACATTACACTGAGCACCAGCCTGCCGAGCACCAGCCTGCCGAGCACCAGCCTGCCGAGCACCAGCCTGCCGAGAACCAGCCTGCCGAGCACCAGCCTGCCGAGCACCAGCCTACCGAGCACTGTAATGTAATGACCGACGTGGACACGGCGAGTAGGTGTTTCTAACTGTCTTTATTTACAAGCCCCTCCTTTCACGTCACGTGATAATGCTGATACGTCACACCGTGACATGACACAGTTGCATATATTACATCCTCCTTTCATTGCAATAATCAATATTTAATAAGTACATTTTTTTGTAGTTTTTCTTGTCTTAACAATTGTCTTGACACACTTACCTCTAGTACACTTGCATATATTACAAGCACCAGCCTACCAAGCACCAGCTTACCTAGCACCAGCCTACCGAGCACCAGCTTACCGAGCACCAGCCTACTGAGCACTAGCCTGCCGAACACCAGCCTGCCAAACACCAGCCTGCCGAACACCAGCCTGCCGAACACCAGCCTGCCGAGCACTAGCTTACCGAGCACCAGCTTACCGAGCACCAGGTTACGAACACCATCCTACCGAGCACTGCCGGCCTCCTGCTGCCGCCCTCAAGGCCTTGTTCCCCCGGGTTCTACCCGTCCTTGTTCCCCGGTCTCTACCTGACCTTGTTCCCCGGGTTCTACCCGTCCTTGTTCCCCGGTCTCTACCTGACCTTGTTCCCCGGGTTCTACCCGTCCTTGTTCCCCGGTCTCTACCTGACCTTGTTCCCCCGGGTTCTACCCGTCCTTGTTCCCCGGTCTCTACCTGACCTTGTTCCCCGGGTTCTACCCGACCTTGTTCCCCCAGCTCTATCCGGGCGCGGTTCCCCCGGCACTTGGATCGGTAGCAGATTCGGTATAGCGCTAACCTCGCGTGCTGGAGATCGGGAGTTCGAACACCGGTCGAGTCAAACCAATGACTTATCAAATTAATACTTGTCGCTACCTAGCCTGCCGGTCGGCATTAATAGGATAGGGCAAGGACTGGTTAGCTCACTGTCAGGATAATTTGACTGAGTGGGATATTGGGTCATGGCATGATTTCCCAGTGGGGCAGCAGTATAAAGTCGCCATGAGTGCACACTGGCACAAGTCGGAAACCGGCCTGATATGACCTTAGATGTTGCCAGGACATTAAAACTACAACAACCAGCACGCCACCTTGCACACATGGCAGACTGTCTATTTCCGGTGCTTAATTATGCCACGACCTCCTTCCGGCGCCCATGACCGATAAACCTAGGTGCAGGTTGGGAACTAAAGCTCATAACGGGCTGCACCGGGCAGACACATGCGCAAATGTAATTTCGGAGTCAATATTCGAAAGGTTCAGCGGAGGCAGGTGTGATGAGCCTGGCTGCTGTGACTGTGCTGAATAGGTTTTGCCACTTAGCGACCCTCCACTGCAGGCCGAGAAAGGCAATCAGCGAGATGAGAGGTGGGGACGCCGGAGTAATAAGAGCTGCAGGCAGTCCACAATTGGTTGTTTCCAGAATATGGGCTTTTTGTCTCATTTAATCAACTTCACAAAGGTGACCAATAAAAGACGCGCATGTCGTTGTGCAAACTCTGCCCTGTAGGTAGACGGCGAAGTGTTTGTGAAGCAGAGCGACACCTGTTTGCATTGAAATATACTTGGTTGGTTGGTTGGTTATTGAAGTTGAACTTCCTGGCAACAGCTAAGGTGATATTAAGATGGTTACAGACTTATGAGAGTGCGCACTCATGGCAACTTTATCCTGCTGCCCCACAGGCTGCCAGCACCATGACCCGATACCCCACTCAGTCACATTACGCACGTTGGCTGGTCAACATGGATAATTTACGAACGCGTCTGGCCGCACTACTTTTCTTGCACCACACTACTTTCCTAACACTTCTACTTCCCTCCCCGCACTTTCCCGCTCGCAGCCTTCCGTACCAGTCGTTTCATGTTGCTCTGTCGTTGATACCATGCTTCGTACAGTTTGTTCAAGTGAGTGTACAATGAAAATGCTGCCGAGGAAGAGAAAAAGGGCTAGGCCTACACTTAGTGTGCAAGAGAGTTCTTTAACAATTCAGAGACCTGTATGGAGAAGCGGGAGAGTGACACAAGAGCTGGCTAGGTTGGGAACGCCCCCAGCCATGGCAAGAGCGGCACCGTCAGTTTGCCCGAGCCAGTACCGTCAACTTTGATGGCCCTGGATTTTCCAGACCTGGATTCCATGATGCTATATGAGATGCAGAGAGAGAACCTTATAAGCAATAGGGAGCTCTCAGTGTGGGTAGAGGATTTGGAGAGGAAAACTTCTACTCCCGAGAGCCCCTGTCCCAAGGCCACGCCCCCCATGTCGCCCCCATGCTCACCAGTCATTCTGTGTCCCAGCCCCGCCACCAGAGAGGAGGGCACAGCGACAAGATCAAGATTCCCCACAGGTGCCTCCCCTGGCCCCTGTCGTCGCTGTACAACAACAGCTGCAGCCCGCCCCTGAGACTAGGTGGGCCCCTTCCCCTGTCAGGCTGGTCACCACGCCGGTGCCCAAAACTGAGGAGGTGTCAACAACTCCCTCATTAACACGGACAGCTCATGCCCATCAAACACCCTCGGCCCTAGCAGAACTGCTGCTGGATCCGCTACCTTAAAAAAAACAGCAGGTACTTCCTTACAACTGCCTTTGTTTATTACTCGGGGTGATGCATGCAGACCAATACCAATGGGGGAGGCAACTTGGCTGGAGTACTTCGGTGCCTTGAAGAATTCTTGTTTGACTGTTTTGATCCAGGTTTTGTCTTTCTCAACCAGCCTGCCCTAGGCTCCATGGCGGAAGCCTATGCTCCTCCCTCTCTGTTAGACTTTAAGTCTGTACTCCTCTCATTCTGCCCGGTAGCAGATAACCAGGCCTGGCCAGACTTCCAGTCGTACTTAGATATATTCAAGGTCATTCAAGATTCAAGGCTTCCAAATTAGCTTGAGGCAAAAAGTGCCTTCAGCACTGAATATTCAGAACTGGCATGCGATGCTTGCTGATTACCCCAATATTTTCCTTGTAGACCATCTTGAATTTGGGAGGCCGCTAGATTATACCACAAGTTTCCCGCCTACTCTAACACTAAAAAACCATGCTCCACATTCTGAATTAGCACAGCATGTAGCCCTATTTATAAAGAAAGACTGTAATCATGACACCATGTTGGGCCCGTTTCAGCTGCCCCCTTTTCTTCCTTGGGTACAAATTAGCCGTATAACGACAAGGCCCAAGAAGGATTACGTAGAAAGAAGAGTAATAATAGACCTCAGCTTCCCGTAAGGGGCCAGCGTTAATGCCAGAATTAAGAAAGGTTTTACCAGGGTAGGGTATTTTCTTTTTCCCTCCCCTCAATAACCACCCTTTCTGACCACCTTGTAACCTCTGGTACTTCCTCATTCCTCTGGGCGGCAGATTTAGCGTGGGTTTATCGTCAGTTAAGAATCTGTCCCCTCTCTGCTCCACTACTTGGCATCATGCTAGATAATAAACATTATATCAACATAGCCCCACCCTTTGATGGTCTGCCCTGGCATGTGCCAGAACCACTGGTGCAGTCACCTGGCTAATGAGACAGAGGTTTCTTCTGCAATGATTTTGTAAGGGTCGAAAGGACAACATTAAGAGCTCTTAAAGCATATCAAGTCCTCCTCGGCATTACTGCCCATTTGGGCGTAGTTCTGGCCCCTAAGAAATGCACTTCCCCAGCAGACAAACTTGTCTGGTTAGCCTTCCTAATTGATGCTAATAACATGACAGTGACCATCCTGGCCGAAAAGTTATCTCAGGTCCTTGATGAGTGCAGCGCTTGGAAAGAAAAACGTGTAGCATCAAAGAAGCAATTACAGAGCTTAGCGGAAAAAATGCTAAACATTACAAAATGTGTAAAACCCACTAGGACATTTATGAATCATGTCCTAGCAGCAATAAGACTTTCGCCTAATGCGGGCCACCGCCCCTTCTCTGATGATATTCTGAAAGATATCGAGTGGTTTTTAAACTTTGCTTCCAAATTTAACAAAAGAGTTCTTCTACCTGTAACACCAGTACTCGACTGGGTGATAGAATGTGATTCGACCTTGAAGGCTGGAGGCACCTTTTCCCCGTCAGAGAACTATGCCCAAGAGTACCCACTAGAGATAGTTCAGAGACTTAAGTACATAAATCAATTAGAAGCCTTCAACTTAATCACAGCCTTATCATTCTTGCTTCCTAAAGAGCCTCGCAATTTCAATATTGTGATTAACACAGATAATCTTGTGTCACAGGAAATACTAGAGTCAGATGTGGGAAGGGATCCAGTTCTTTGTGCTTTTGCAAGACAAATTTGGCTGATAGCAGCGACACAGAGTTGTAACATGACTATCCTACATAAAGAAGGGAAAGCCTTGATACTAGCTGACAATCTAAGTAAACTACTCCATAATCTCCAAGCTAAGGCTGCTGCCATGCTCAAATGTGATAAGCACCAACTAAACCAATCAGAGTCTCTTTAGAACATCGATTTGTCCCTGTAAATATGAAACGTTTTTTCCCTACCCTGAAAGATAGTCACTATTATGCTTCTATCTTCCAGGCTACACCCTGACACAGCACCTCGAGCTGGTCACTGCTTTCTCCACTGCTCTATCCAGAGGGACTTGGGCGAACAAAGCACTACACCTACACTGTTAGAAGAGGTTCTGCTAGCGCCACCAGGTCGGTCCCTCTGAAGCCAACCATTTATGATGTGCTTTCTTATCTTGTCTACGTCAGATCATGAGTTAAGTCACCAGGCTGAATCGCGAACTACCTGAGCGGGGCGAAGACCTGTGTTGCGGCTAGGAGGGGATATCAGACCTTTTAACTCTTACCCAGTTACTCTTCTTAAGAGAGGCATTACTAAGACTTCCTTCCATGCCCCGAAGAGAGCTACTCCTGTCTCCACGTTACGATAAGTTCATCCAAGACTAGAACTAAGTCTCAGCCTCCTCTCACCTACCTCCTTCCCATACTCCCTTCTTCTCCTTGCTGCCCTGTTTCAGACTGGTCTAAGTATAATCACTGTTTCAACCCGTCTCCCTCTTCTCCTGCATTCATGCTACCAGATGGATCTCAAGAGTCCTCTCGCTTGCTTCCTCCTTCCTTTTCGGTTTGCTCCGCTCCTTCACACTGCACAGTCTTAGGAGGGGCGCGGTTCAAGCATGCGTAACTGCCGGGCTGAATCTTGATGCTATACGAGAGGCTGGACCATGGAAAAGTGATGCCATTCTAACTTATACGTGCCCTGCTGCGATTTCTGAAGTCGCATCAGCCCTCGAGAATTTGTTGGGTTGAGGTCTGATGCTTGGTCAATAGCCTCGTCGGTACGCTGCTTGTTCTCACCTTCTCCATGTCATGCCTATTAACCCCTTTACATAATTATTGACTAACTATTACCCTGATTGATTGATACCACTATGATTTGAATATACTGATTTGCATTGTTTGATTACCTGATATGACACTGTTATGTTCTGACATGTTACGAATTGATTGACCTATTTTCACGATACAATACATGATACCGATACTGATCTCCAGATACTTGATGCTCAGCCTGCCTGCAGGCTATGTTCTCCAATAAAAAATGTTAAACTCATTACTCTTTTCTTCACTCTGAAAGCGTGAGAAAATTACCCATGTTGGCTGGTCAACATGGGTAATTTATGAATGTGTTTGGCTGCACTTCTTTTGTTACACCGCACTACTTTCCTAACACTTCTACTTCCCTCCCAGCACTTTCCCGCTTGCAGCCTTCCGTACCAGTCGTTTCACTTATCCCCCCTCCCGATTCTCATGGGGTTGACGTCTGATGCTTGGTGTATGCGTGGACAAATTATCCCGACACTGAGCTGACCAGTCCTTGCCCTGTCCTATTATTTTATTAATCCCTAGCGTCAGGCTAGGAACCGAAAAGTATCATTTTGATAAATCATTGGTTTGACTGGACTGGGAACTAAACTCCTGACCCCCCGCGCTCTACTGTAATGTATCTTAGTAACAGTATCTGAATGCCCCCACCACAATGTAACACTGGACGACTTCATGAATAAAGACAGTTGCAAACTAGAACTCACAGTGTTGACATCAACATATATTACATGGTGTCCGATGATATTAATGATGGAAATATGAAAACTAAAATATTGTATCATATGAAACGTAATACATACATTCATATCCGTATAATATGCAGTGAAAGCCCTATTAATGAACAACATTCCAATGCTGAACGAATGCCAAAATATATATATATATATATATATATATATTAAAGAAATGTTAATGTAAAGATAAAAAGCACTATATTGTAGGGTATCAGAGTTGAATGGTAAAGTGTGTTCCAATATTCTCACAATGAAAAAGGCCTGTTGATGAACAAATAATTGTTTATAAAATGTTACCACAGCATGCAGTTATGTAACCTGCAAACTCTACAATTGTGTAAAATATTGGTTATATAGAAACCAGAGTAAGCCAATTATGCAAAACCTACCAAATGATACTGATATTTGTAACGTTGTATTTAATGTCATATATTTTTGTAAGTGAATATTATATTGAATGATATTTCAGCACTGCCAAACAACCAATGTATACGGTCAAAAGCACAAACACAAATGTAACCACACCAAAATTAATAGAACATTCTAGTGTTAATAAAATAATATATATATAAATATATTTAATAAATATATATATCTAATAAAAAGATATATATGGAAAGAAAATCAAAGAATGGAGACCAAAACAGGGTATGTCGATTGTAACATTTGAAATTAGGAATGGTTTGGTTACTTTAGACTGTGCCACTTTTAAAATGTTACCAAAATCTTGAAGTTCCATCATCAAGACTAGACCACTTCAGTGATTGCAATAAAGTAACAAGTTGAAGCATCACTTGTAAAGCTGCACAGTACCATGAAGCATGAAATGTTCAAAACCAAAACAATTATCTAAAAGGTATTCTACATATTTTGACAGCAAATTTGCAACAATTTTGTTGATAATTGCTTATATATCAAAACCAAAGGAACCTGAGTATGCAAAGGCTACCAGAAAATACTGATATTTGTGGTTTGGAATATAATGTCCTATTTAAAAATGCTATAGCTACATCGGATGGTGCAACTTTAATAATTTCGCCCAAATCTTGACGTTTTGTTTCCTCAGATAATATAGTGCTAAAAACCGTGCAGCAGCTGTGCAGCTCGATACGGTGACTGTATGGAATTTTATATTAAATAATTGTTGCAGATCTGAATAACATTGATATATGTTGCTTTACATTGTAATTTTGGAACAAGATATTTAACAGTCAAACAAGTGTGACGCTACAATAGCAGTACAATAATAACATCACGTTAAATTTGCACAGTCCGATGGTTTGGAGTTTCAGACATTTTCTGAGATAAATACATTAGGTTGATCGTTATAATGTACCTCACTTTAGCTTGAAGTAACTTTTATTTTAAGTGGCTAACCTTTGAGATATTTGAAGTGCAATCATGCAAAATTAATTTAGGCAATCCTGCCAAAACTCTGACACCATGGCATTCTGCAGTAACATGATCTATTCAATTGCCTCACTATTCCCTTCTGTGGGGCAACAAATGTTTAATAAGTGCATCAGTATCTAAGCTAGATATGTAGAATCAAATTTAGGTCATTGTTTTGGCTTTGAAAATTTGATGATTTCATCGGACTATGCAGCTTTAATGTGAAGCAAAGAATTTACACAACAAATGCAAATATAGAGAAACGACACAACAAGCTAGCTGAGAATAGCGAAAAACATGCGTGATTCAATAATAATAATAAAATATTTATTTCCACATGATCAATGTACACACAAGCTTATATTTATATCAGTCATTTTTTCACATGAAAAGGGAGAAAGCAGAAGTACAATCGAATGGGACTATAGTATTATAAGTACCCAATTGACCAATCATATGAAATCACACATACAGTGTAAGGTATGTTAAACCATGCTACATTAAAAATATATAAAAGTAAAATATAAAAGAAAGGTTGCCACAAATATTCACATATAATGTTGTCATATGGCCTGCGGGGTGCTTGCCGCGGCCGTACGGTTGGATACCATAACCACATGGAATTCTATATTAAATAAGTGTTGCACATCTGAATAACATCGATATATGTTGCTCTATGTTGTAATTCTGGAACCAGACATTGATAATTAAGCAAATGACATGCTAGAAAAGCAGTACAATAATAAAGACACATAGTTAGGTGAAACAAAGAATGGACACAACCCATGCAAACATAAGAAAAGACACATGAAGCTAACTGAGTATGCATTTTGTTTGTTTTTATAAATGCTTTCTTTGAATGGTCTTACATTTCATAGATGTTATTGAATTAATATTGACTCAATGCTTATGAAACAAATGTTCACCGATGCAATTGTTATAATTAAGGATGATTATTAATTTGAACAGTTTGGGAAATTTTGTTAATAAAATACAATATTGAATGTTGTGATAGAAAAACCTCATATGTTACATACTGTAAAAATATACGGCTTTTCGGTTCGGATATATATATATGCGCAAAGAGCATTACTATTCTCAGGCGACGGAGTGGGGACCAGGATTATGTAACAGAGAAGCAGTGGGTGCCCCACTCTCTGTGTTACATAAGCACCTATGTGGAAAATGTGATAACACATATCACCCGAGATTGTGATGTGATGTTCATACTTAAGAGATGGTTAATGATTAGTGAAATGTCCCCTCCATGCACCAGAAAGAATGTGAGTGGAGGGGAAGGACATTTTTAATATATGTTTATTGTAACTGTCTGCAACTACCTGTTACCACAGGGCCGATGGGCAAGCACACCCAGCCATCCTGCATACATTATGGACACCACATGCAGCTGGGGGTTGAGTGACAGTTGCCCCCAGTTAGGGTGTCACCCACCCAGGCTGTAGAGGGTGTCTGATTGGCTGGCTGTCGGAGCCCAGTCACCTGCATTCCTTATACCTGGCACACAGACCCCACTCAAGGCACTCTTGTCTGAGACTCCACTTTCTACACCCAAACTAGCAACAGTTATTCAAAAGACACTGAGCTGTGTGCAACAACCATTGGACTCAGGTTCAATGGGCTGTAGGCACTGATTCTGATATACACAAGCCAGAGTCATGTGGATCTGTGTGGGCAGTTGGTAAGGAGTGAGGGTGATAGGTCGCCAGTAGGTGAACAGGAGTTGATGCCAATAAAGGATAACTTCTTCACTGTCAATCTTGCACGACTTGTCTTCCTTTCTTCCTTATGAGATTGTTGAGAGTGACACAGATAGTTGTCAGAACACACCTGGGGAGAGTACTGATACTTGGGGCTCTGACGGCCATTTTCTTGACTTTATTTATAAGTACACACAATTTATTGACAACTTTAACAAAAAAGGAAAGATGTTGCATTTATTTGAATATTAATATGAAACGATTGTAACCCATTGATCTCGATGTTAGTTAATATATAATAGGCAACTTTAATATAAAAGAAATGTATTCATTAATGAGACATGTATATCATGATGTCGGCCAAATAGTCATGCCCCCCCCCCATAAATATGATTGGTCGATATGATATATATATATCAATATATATGTAGTAGTCCAGACATGAGCTCCGCTACCATACCGTGGCAGCAAGGACTGCTCTGTCACTGTCGCAGTTAATAGCGATAGGTGGCGGTACTGTAGCTGCCTGGCAGCGCCGCGACAGGGCTGCCATCTACTGCATGCAGCTAGCGTAACCTCCCCCGGAAGTTGACGTGGGACCTGGCAGGGCAGAGAAGGGTCACTTGATCATGGATGCCACAGTGAGTGGAGATTAATGACGAAATAAGCATACATACTTTCTTGCTTGGGGGGTCTACCACGTGAGGGTCAAGTTCCGTGCAGCCGAGAAAGGGCCCCATCCCATATATATACACTTAAAAGGGAAGATGTAATGTATCTTAGTAACAGTATCCGAATGCCCACACCCCAATGTAACACCGGACGACTTCAAACTAGAACTCACAAATTCGACATCAACATATATTACATCTACGCTTGGAGTACAAAGAGATGGTCGGTGTAGCGTTAGTGTGAGGGTGTTAGTGGACTGCCTTCCTCCTGTCTGGAGTGTAATACCGCTGTGTGTGTGGAGTGTAATACCGCTGTGTGGAGTGCTATACCGCTGTGTGGAGTGTTATAATACCGCTATGTGGAGTGTTATGCTGCTGTGTGGAGTGTAATACCGCTGTGTGGAGTGTTATACTGATGTGTGGAGTGTTATACTGGTGTGTGGAGTGTTATACCGTTGTTTGGAGTGTTATACTGCTGTGTGGAGTGTTATACTGTGAGGATGTGTTGGAGTGTTAGACCGCTGTGTGGAGTGTTATACCGCTGTGTGGAGTGTTATACCGATTGTGGATGTTATCGTGTGTGGAGTGTTATACCGTTGTGTGGAGTGTTATGCTGCTGTGTGGAGTGTTATACCGCTATGTGGAGTGTTATAATACCGCTGTGTGGAGTGTTATACTGATGTGTGGAGTGTTATACCGTGTGTGAGTGTATACCGTGTGTGGGTATTGTTGGAGGTAATACCGCTATGTGAGTGTATCGCTGTTGAGTGATACCGCTTTGGAGTGTTATACCCTTTGGAGTGTTATACTGATGTGTGGAGTGTTATACCGGTGTGTGGAGTGGTATACCGTTGTTTGGAGTGTTATACTGCTGTGTGTAGTGATATACCGCTATGTGGAGTGTTATAATACCGCTGTGTGGAGTGTTATACTGATGTGTGGAGTGTTATACCGTTGTGTGGAGTGTTATACCGCTGTGTTGAGTGTTATACTGATGTGTGGAGTGTTATGCCGTTGTTTGGAGTGTTATACCGCTGTGTGGAGTGTCATACCGCTATGTGGAGTGTTATACCGCTGTCGGGAGTGTAATACCGCTGTGTGGAGTGTTATAATACCGCTATCTGGAGTGTTATGCTGCTGTGTGGAGTGTTATACCGCTGTGTGGAGTGTTATACCGCTGTGTGGAGTGTTATACTGCTGTGTGGAGTGTTATACCGCTATGTGGAGTGGTATACCGTTGTGTGGAGTGTAATACCGCTGTGTGGAGTGTAATACCGCTGTGTGGAGTGTTATACCGCTGTGTGGAGTGTTATCCCGCTGTGTGGAGTGTTATACTGGTGTGTGGAGTGTGATACCGTTGTTTGGAGTGTTATACCGCTGTGTGGAGTGTTATACCGCTATGTGGAGTGTTATACTGTTGTGTGGAGTGTTATACCGCTATGTGGAGTGTTATACCGCTGTGTGGAGTGTTATACCGCTGTGTGGAGTGTTATACCGCTGTGTGGAGTGTTATACCGTTGTGTGGAGTGTTATACCGCTGTGTGGAGTGTCATACCGCTGTGGGGAGTGCTATACTGCCGTGTGGACTGTTTTGACCGCTGTGTGGAGTGTTATACTGATGCGTGGAGTGTTATACCGCTGTGTGGAGTGTTATACTGATGGGTGGAGTGTTATACCGCTGTGTGGAGTGTTATACTGATGGGTGGAGTGTTATACTGATATGTGGAGTGGTATACCGCTGTTATACTGATATCTGGAGTGTTATCCGCGTGGGAGTGTAACCGCTATGTCGAGCTATACCGCTGTGTGGAGTGTTATACTGATGGGTGGAGTGTTATACTGATATGTGGAGTGGTATACCGCTGTTATACTGATATCTGGAGTGTTATGCCGCTGTGTGGAGTCGTATGCCGCTATGTCGACGGTTATACCGCTGTGTGGAGTGTTATACTGATGGGTGGAGTGTTATACTGATATGTGGAGTGGTATACCGCTGTTATACTGATATCTGGAGTGTTATGCCGCTGTGTGGAGTCGTATACCGCTATGTCGACTGTTATACCGCTGTGTGGAGTGTTATACTGATGTGTGGAGTGTTGTACTGATGTGTGGAGTGGTATACTGATGTGTGGAGTGTTATACTGATGTGTGGAGTGTTATACCACATCGATCTCCAGTCTACATGTACAAAGTAAGACCCTATTATATTTGTAATGCCTGATTTCAACCTACTATAAAGTCCACGGCTGGAATCTGTGGTTGTCTAGGCAGGCTATGGTGAAATCAATATATGCAAAAAGAGAAAGAAAGAGTATAAAGTGTGAAAGAAGACAGAGAGCCAAGCCCTCAGGTTTATTCTTATATGGTACATGGATCCAGTATGGCATATCACCTGACCACATTCTCCCAATGAGAATCAATCATCTACAGCTCTACCAATGAGAATCAAGCATTTCCAGTCCCCATGGTTACAGTGATCTGCCCACCACCACCAAGCAGTGTGGCTCCTTTGGTCACCACCTGCCCTGAGCTGAGTGGGTGGTGAGCCGTGACTAGCAGAGGGGGAGAAGGGGTATTGGGTAGAGCTCTGAGTGCCCCTCACACACTATCTTACTATCTTACTATCACCACAATGTCTATTTACAATGAGTCAAGTACCACCAGCAACTACATAAACACATCTATGCACCTGGCCCTATATACCTTTTTCATAAGTAGAACATGTGCATTCCCCCAACCAATGCGTCATTATCTGAATATTGTACACTACTATTGTCTATATTGTTTGTACCATCTCATCATCTCATCCATAAATAGTTAGTATGCACCGTAACTCTTAAGGCCGGAATTTCTTTCAATCGAGAATAAAAGTACACTTAGAGGTTCACTAACACGACACACAGAACCTGCCTCATCACCAGGTCTATCACGACCCCTAAAGCTAAGATTCCTTATATGCGGCATGCGAAAGCGAATGCGAATAAAAATCAAAAAGCATGTAAATGAATAGTGGTGCTTCCATTCATCCGAATGTGAATGCGAATGCGAATGCGAATGCGTCAAATGGATCAACCCATGGACCGATCGGTATGGCATGCAAATGCGAATGCTGTTGCATTTGCCATAGAAAACAATACTGTTCCTTCACAAATTTGGAGGAAAAACCCCAACAAATGTTGGGGGTTGGCATATATCTATGCCGCATATACGACATTCGCATGCCGCATGCCGCACCCCGCATGCCGCATGCCGCATACCGCGTACGCCATAATTGGGAACGCCCCCTTCTCGTGTCTCGCCTCATACCCGAACTACGGATGACCTATGAAACATGCCTGGGTTCAAAGGTCACTAATCATAGGAAATACTCCCCTGTAAGACATACCCTTGAAAAATAATCACAATAAAAAATAAAAAGAGGTAGCACAACGACTCCTGTAGATAAGTGTTCAATCGGATCACGTGACCTGTACCGCATGACCCACATAACCCGCCGAGTCCCTCCTTGGATGACGTCACATGCGACTTACCTTTAACTAAGTAGGTGGGGAATAATCCTTACAGCAGCAGGAGATGAACTACACCGGGGATGTCCTTCACAGTTTTAAGCTCATTATGGTTCAGAAATGCATGATGGGAAGATAGCGTCGTGAAGGCAATACAGTCACCTGATCAGAGCTTTCAGGTCTCACAACGATCCCGCATGGAACTCAGTGTTTTTTGGTAAATATCTTATTCGCCTTCATAGATATTTTGTCAGCGCGATGGACTGGTCTTCCAACTGTTGGAGTGATCATATTTGGTTTGTACATGGTGATGGGGAAGTGGAATGTGCTGCATTGTGTGCAGCACACCCCGTTCTGAACATTAAAAGTAGGGGGAGCGGACTATGCAGTATAGTGTACAGCATAGGTATGCAACATAGTGCAAGGTATTTGCATCAAGATAGATTGTGCACTAAAGTGCATTAGTGGTTAAATGAACGTGTTGACAGAACATGGGATAAATAACGTAATCCCCTCAGGACACTGCAGCCGTTTGTTGTGTAATGTTAGAGGGCGGCCTTGGCGGACTTCCGGTATGAAATAATTACTGGCTTAGCAGGATGGAGCTCTTCATGGCTTAGTGGGAGGTGGTGGGTGCTGGGAGAAAGGAGTGGGGGCTACTGCAGTATGTGTAAATGTGCCTTGTTACAGGATCCTACTACAAAGCAGGGTTACTGCAGTATGTGTCAATGTCCCCTCCACCCAATCCCCTCCCCTCCCCTCACACCACACAGCCCCTCTCCGCCCCCTCCCCTCCCCTCACAGCACACAGCCCCCTCCACCCCCCTCCACCCCCTCCCCTCCCCTCACACCACACATCCCCCCCTCCACCCCCTCCCCTCCCTCACACCACACAGCCCCCCTCCACCCCTCCACCCC